>JACJUY010011174.1:0-18362 GCA_014220935.1 Platorchestia sp. MABIK
GGAGACCAAAGACAGTTATACGGAAGAGTATAACAAATTACTGAAATTGCTGATTACTGTAAAGCGAGCATTAAAAGATTTCCAAAAACCTAAATTGTTCGAAAAAGAAATGAAATTTATTGCATTGTGAAAAGAAGAAATTTCAAATTCGTTTATTTAAAGTGAAAATATCAATTAAAAAGTTAGGGACATTTTTGTTGGACACCCAGTATAAACAGGGTTTGGTGTAATGTGATGCATATATATTTTAACCATTTACAGAAAAACGCAAAATGAAACGATTTTCATGAGTGACAAAAACCTCAAAACTCTATTTTCGAGAAATCATGAATTGAAATAATTATAGATTCCCGTTGGAATATCCTGAAGCACGCGCCAACAGCCTGCCAGAGAAGTTAGATTTTACTCGTTGGCTGCATGGTGAGCCTATTCTTACGGGAATGTAAAATTATTTCAGGTCATCATTTCTCGAAAACAAAGTAGTTTTGAGGTTTTTGTCACTCATGAAAATCGTTTTATTTTGCATTTTTCTGTATATGGTTAAAATATGCGCATCGAATTACTTAACACCCTCTATATTAAAATCGAAATACCCAACACCCTCTATGTTAATTATTGTTGATACATCAATAAATCAAGAAATAAACAAAAAAAAAATTATCATAAAATATGATTTTATCTTTTTTCTTAATATACAGATTCATCAACCAGAGTACACAGAGTTCCCTTTCAACGCTCAACTGCATTATATATATACTATTATTCTTGATAGATCTCTCAAATTTTTAGACATTATAGAAATGATTTGCCTGCAGAGAACATATTGAATTTAATTAAAGAAGATAACAAATGAAATTAGAGTTAAAATGTAAGTTTTCAATATCACTACCTCAACTGCCTGACCAATGAACTAGCACAAAAAAAATTTTTGCAAAAGAAATGCATCATTCATAAACTACATGGGTAGAACCTTCAAATTAACTGAATGTGCTTGTTTATCGGCTGGATGCTGAACAACATTTTTTATAACGAGTTAAAACACAGAAGAACATTTCATTAGAGAACCAAATGGAAAATAAAGACACAGAACAGCACAAAAGAATTTCCTTGCATTACTAATGCGGTGTCAGAAAAAACTGAAGCACAATTAGCTAGCGCAATTGTCTACCAAAAAAGTATTTACAATAAATCATACCCTCAAATGATAGATAGGTGCACTGTTGCACAGGACTCAAAGCACAGAATTAACTATCTTGAAAAACAAATTAAACAAGAGAATAGCTGAAGACAGAAAAACGAGCTGACATGGACAGAAAAAAAATGAATAAAAAATTGTCCATCATAAAAAGGCAAAACAATAACTAATTACAATATAAAATGACCCAAATACACATCTCTCAAACCCTGTAGGAGTGTTAAGTCCCAAAAGTGCATGTGTCATAAAACGCAGTGCTATTTTTTGGCCATGATACATATTTACAGCAATCGATTTTTCATTATAAACTAAGAGTTATGGTTATCACCAGCGTGGTTCTCTATTCTTATTGGCACTGATACAAAGCACTGTAAAAAGCGTATTGGTCTTATTTTTTGTTCAAGGTTAATATAAAATTACACTTATTAAATGGTGAAAATAAGTAACTTATTGTGACATCAATACAAGGTCAGCATACAATTATTAATATGGTGAAAATAAGTAACTTACTGTGACATCAATACAAGGTCCGCATTCAATTACTCTAATTTATATGGTGAAAATAAGAACCTTATTGTGACATCGATACACATTTGAAAAAAGAAACCAGTCTTTGTGGCCCCTCTGTAACACGTGAGTTATAATATTGAATTTATATTTCTTTAAAGAATCTTACAGAAAAATCATCCAAGTTATTACTTACAGAATGCAATTAAGCCTCCCATTATACAACAGTATTTTCAGGAGATGGGACAATGAAGGGACCATTTTGAGGATATCCTTTCATGCCAACATGTGTCTCCACAAAGGATACCAAGTGCATCATTTGAATAATTTTATACTCTAATAATTCCAACTCAAATCGATATTAAAAAACAATGGAGCTCATTCAATTCTGTTTATATGGCCAAAATATTTAGGTCAGAAAAATCGTTAATGTAGAAATATAACAAATCTTGAAGAAAGAGACATTGCATATTGCATATCTACTAACATAATTCTCCATTTAACGTAGCGAAAAACATAGCTGATTACCTATATCTTTATTTACCAAAATCTCCACTGGAACCACTAATAATGATTTCACAAAAATAATTGTATCTTCTTCATGCTTCCAATATTCATGAATAAAACTTGCAAATGAATCAAGTGAATGTGAACTGTTCTGTAAACTTGCTCAGTAATCTATCCGGAGTACTTTGCTATGAATACCACTGCTCTAGTTTCAAAACAGTTGGGCGAATAACACTTCACGAAACTAAGTTTAAAAAATAGAACTTAGCTTGACTCGCCTACCGGCGAGAAAGATTTAAGGATGAGAATTACAGTCGATCACCGCAACATCCCGTTAAACAAGCAATTCAACATCAGTAAACATGTTTGTGGCATCTGATGCAATACCACGTCACAATTTATCTGATGCAATAATTGCGAAGAACACAGTCACAACACTGATCCCAACCTTACAAACTAGAAAGTCAGTTACTGCGAAAGCGTCGCACGAAACACGGTGACTCACTGTCACGAACTAACAGAACGCGCCACGATGCTTTGAACGTGTCCCTAGATCAAATTTTAAGTTACCCTAAAAATTGCTTAACGGACAGCAACGTTTGAACGTTCGAAATAAATTCGAGTAATAAAACTGATCGTGAAATTAAGTACATTTGCAGCTTTAACTCCTGTGTGTGTGATTTATCAAACTATTTCAGCTGATAGGTGACATTTCGTTGAAGAATGAAATAAAAACATATCCTAAGTAATCGTAAGCACATGAATGAACGCAAATAAACGCACCGATGTTTTTATTGTACGCATAGTAATGTAAAGTGTTCATTCACTATATTGTCAAAATTTCGGGAGGCGAATGAACATGAAATAAAATATTCGACATATTGTTTTAAGCTAAATGCAGTGTACGCAACAATGTCAAAACACACGTTTGATGGGAGAAGTCCATCCATTATACGCATGACGATAATTTGCTGCAGCACACTGCTTGCAGTACACTATCTGCAGCACACTACCTGCAGTACACCTCCTGCAGTACACCACCTGCAGCACACTACCTGCAGCACACTACCCGCAGCACATTGCCCGCAGCACACTACCTGCAGCACACCACCTGCAGCACACCACCTTCAGCACACCACCTTCAGCACACCACCTGCAACACACTACCTNTCTTTGGATCGCATTTGTTGCGGATAGGGAGGCTTAAACTAACCAATAATTTAATTTATAATGTAGAAGAGCGTTGAAAGGGAACTCTGTGACATGGAAATTATATTGCCATGCTTATGTTTATGTAGTGGATATTTGTTTGTAACATGAAGTATTTTAAAAGGATTGGGATTTCATGTTTAATTCCTATATTATTTTGGTGTTTCATTGTTGGAAAGGCTGTGATTAATGGAAGTAAGACATTCAAGTAAACTTTTATGTAGAGAATGTTTCATTCTTGTAATTAAAGTTAAAGAAAGAGCGGCATTCTTTTTCCTTTCCAATGTATTGTCTCATGTACATGAGCTCCCGGTTGCACGTGCATCGATCTCATGGGATGGACAATATTGTGCTGAGTTTATAGGGTCTATACATTTATAATGCATTCGGTGTGAATGTATTATAAGATCCAAAGCTTGCAGTGCGATACTGTACACCCCGTGAGGCGAGGCACGTGCAACCGGGAGCGATTTTTTTTCCTATAACCCATGGACGGCCAGCCGCGATTCGAATCTGGTTCTGAGTCGGTACACGGCCGGTAGGTAAGGCGGGTCACGGGTGATTCGCTGGCGATTTTGTATCCGATAAAGTGGACATTTGACCTCTAAACCGCGCTTATTTCAACCAAAAAACATCCTTATTACCAACCGCATTCCACCCGCGATACGGCCTTAATTTTTAATTGGGTTTGATATAGCTTGGTAACTGATGAGCCAATATGTGTGCTTTTCTAGCAGATTTTATACTTGAAAAAGAACCTCGAAATGATATTTAATTGATTGCTCTAATTTTCAATCGTATTTTTGCGTTCAATCACAATGGGTCTATTTATTCAGATAAAGAAAATGGATTGAAATGTAAGCTCATTGAGTGGAGTGGTAACTCTATGTATGCCCTTTCCTACCTATGATACTTTCTCCGTTTCCTAGATCACCAGAGGAGCACCTTGCTCCGGAAAATGCACCAAGCTCCTCCGGGGAATTGAACTCGGAACCTTCTGGTTCAAACTTCAACTTTTTGATTTTGCGTCATAACAAATATGAGATAAATGTATTACCTACATTTAGTATTAATTATTGTCAATCTCTGCACCACTGTTGTTTATTATTGTGTATGATATTTTTCAAATGAATATAGTGCAATGATGCTTTTGTGTCCCTTGCTATAAATGGCCACTGGTAGGACAGAAATTTTAGAATTAGGGTTCGTTGTTTTAAATATTTATTGTGATTAAAAGGTATAATACAGTTCTCTTTCAAACAAGTAGGTATTTCATACCGCATGAAGAATGTAACTGACCACAAAATGCCAGCGGTGAAAGCATTAAAATCTTACATTTTATCTCGGAAAATTTTTTAGTATTCAACCTGCTAGCAGAAAAATTAATCAATGGCTGTATCACATTTAATCTCAGTTTCACGCTCTCAAATATGTTGGTGAATAACGTTCACGTAGTTTTCTATAGATGTTCTGAATTTTACGTTCAAATTAAATGACTTTCATATTGCCTGTGAATAAAAAAAGCCTATATAGCCAGAGCCAATTTGTCGACGTCTTTGCACAGCTTCTAAAACTTCTAAATAGACCACGGCCTGGAGCTCAAAAGTCTCGTACGCTACGTTTTTCGTTCTAAAATTCGACCGCAGCGAATGAATGCTACTCTGTACTTACGAACGACAAATGAATGCGACTCCAGCATCAAACAGAATGTAGCCAAGGCAAGTTCATTCAATACAAAGACGCGAATGGAAGCTCGTCTCGCTGCGAGGAAGTCGTCGATCTAAACTTCGCCGTGAGATGTATCACTTTGTAGAGTTTTCTTGCTGCTTCTTTGTCTCTTATACTTACAAGATTTTGTGTGTGATAAATTATAATAGCTCAATGATAGCTTTTGAAGCATCACGATTGACTATTTTGTGTAAGACAATTGAAAACTTGAGTCCCACAGTCACTTCTTGATTCATGTTCGTTTCTGCTGGCTTTATTTGTCGCCAGTGAACTTACGATGAAAGTATCGGAAATACATCAAGTGAGAGTTAGAACTATTCATTCATTTAGGAATCAAATTTATGTGATTAGTTTTGTTGATGGATGATAATCTCTGCGTAAAAACATTTGAAACTTTTTTTCTTACAAATGATCCAAAGAATGCAAAATTTGTATTAAGAAATTTCACAACAGGCAAATCTGGCCAGCGTTCCGATTGTCCAACTTCACTATTTCAGGTTTTCAACTTGAAAATCTTTTACTGGTGAACGGAGCTAGCACCCTAAGTACTTGGCTTTAAATATTTAAAACAAGCTATCACATTTTTGTCTCACAAGTTTAATTCGATGGAAGAGACAAGCAGGTGCTGTAACTTCACAAAATATGGCTCACAATTTCTCATTTCGAGTATTTAAAAAAAAAATTATCTTAACTATTCTTGGGTCTCATTTTTACATCCTATCCGTTTTTGCACTTACCACTTTTATGCACCAAGAACAGACGAATAACTCGGCATAGACAAAGTTAAAAAATTGGTAACCATCATCAAAGCACGACTAAAAGAAGTCACAATCAAATACAAATACGAGTACAACAGAGTGCTCAAGCTGCCGGTAAAACGTGAAAATGAAGCGAAAAGAATAAGCAAAACGGTGAACCGTCGAAGTTCAAAGTCTGGAGATACATGATCAACGAAAGAAAATAAAAACCAGAAATTCACAGGTAACCCTAGTTATAAATAACAAAAATCTATCTGGCTCCTCTCAGGGGAGACAACTGCTGTACCCATGGAAATTAGCACTTACAGAGGGAAAATGTGTGAGGGCCCGAGCTGAGAGTTATTAGATGGGCCTTTTTCGTTGAGCTAAATTATTTTTTATGAAAAGGACCACCTTTTCAGTTCACTGCTGTCCTGTTTTTCAGCACCTACTACTTTCTTCTTCGACTTTTAGCTTGTTTCATAATTTTCTTTCTCGACTAACTGTTTCTATGACCCTTCTGCATAGATTTCGCGTTTCCCTATCTCCATGCTAAATCGTGTCTTCCTCCTTCCTATCTTCGGAACGCTTTTTTCGGCGGTTAGGAAGGCTTAAACTAACATTTAATCTTATCTCTCTTGCAAGCTCACCGGGTAGGTGGTACACTACAGATGCAGCGCTACATGCAAAAATCGAACAGGTGGATGAAACGCAAAATACTTCATTCAGGAGATCAGGTGCAAAACTGATATGCTGTACAATAGGTGAGATGCACAATAATACATTATGCAGTGATTCCAAACTGGTGAAAACCAAATTGTACAAAGAAAGAGATCTTAACCTACAGCCCAATTAAACAAATCAGGATGAAAAAGAGAACATGAAACCAAAAATCACCAAGTGACCGCAATAAGGATAATATGGTCAATGACATAATTATAAACTATTCGTTCCACAGTAAGAAACGTATCCTTCATGAGCAGCATCATTTGTTCCCACCTACAGGTGTGGCCAATGATTTTGGGAAAAGTGAGTTCTATTTTCTCATTAAACTAAGAAACTAAGGTGTAGTGTCGCATAGTTTTTAATTGGTTGCTGCCGGAAAACATTATAAAGGAAAAATAAAAACATAAATTGCCCACATACAGTCTTTAATGACCTGCAAAACGAAAAAGTACTTGTTCTCAATATTTGCAATGTTGACCACGCTTATATAAAACGGTTTTGATGCGCTTCAGCACGCTGTTTACTTATTTTTCAATCATATTATCATCAAAGGACCTCTACTCTTCTTCAATTAAGGCTCCAAGTTTCGTTAAATTAGTTGGCTTCTACTTGCTCACTCGACTTTTGATGATCGACTAAAAATTTTCAGTCAGATTCAGATCAGCCGAATTTCCAGCCCAAGAACCCAAAATCTCCACTCCATTGTCATCAAACAACTTTTTAACCACTGTTGCATTATGACAGGGAGCGCCATCATGTTGGTAAAAAACCTTTCTGTCTGGAAACTGACCAGCTATCATTCGAAGGAGATGATCTTTTAATTAAGACTTTCAGGTACCAGGCCGAATTCATTGCTGTGTATTTGGGTAAAATCGTCAGTGCTCCAGTTTACCTAAAAAGCAACCCCATACGTGAAGAGTGGCAGGATGCTTGACCGTTGGAACGACACACTTCTTGTTGAATCTCTCGCCTTTTCTTCGTCGTACGAGGCTTTTCCCGAAGGTGTCAAAAAGGGAGAACGGAGATTCATCGGAGAAAATGACTTTGCCCCTTTGTTCAGTAGTCCAATGCTGGTGTTTCCTGCAAAATTTGAGCCGGTCTTTGAGTTTTTTTGCCGTCAAAAGAGGTTTATTTGCAGCTCTCCTTGAAACATGTTCGTTGTCGAAGAGTCGATGTCGAATAGTTTGTGCTGAACATGGACGCCATCCCAGTCCCATTCTCGCGAAAGCTCTGAACTGCTGGCAGTCCTTTCCCGTAACCAGTAGCGCACTAAAGCCTTATCTTGAGGAACCGACGACAATCTTTTCCTGCCAGGGGCTGTCTTTTTCACAATGAATTTTGTCTCGTTTAATTTTTGTTTTATCAATCTGTTGACAGTTGACAATGATGTAAGTTTCTTGGTAACGATTTCCTTATTTCATAGACCACTTTGATGGAAAAGAATGATGGTTTGCCTAATTTCTTCCGAAATCATCATGATTATGAATCTGGTTAAGAAAACATTTTTAAAAATATAAAAATAACAAATAATTTAACAAAGTATGTGAAAATAAACATGCCACTCACCTTGCAAACGTTTTTTCATCAGTTCCAATGCCTGTATCAGCTTTTGAATCAGCACAAATAGGTTTTCTGTATTTTAGGAAAAACAAAAGTGGTCAATTTTTCAGAAAATCCACGTATTTTTCTTTAACTCGCTTCTAAGTAATTTTGCTATATTATAGGACTGTTAACGATTAGGCATAAGTATATTCTGAAATGAAGCCCTGAAACAAAAAGTTTTTTCTCAAAATCATTGGCTACACCTGTTCATGAAGTGACAACTGACAGCAAACTATACACGATGTCGTGGCACGCACCGCCCCAGAGTACGCTTACGACACGATAGCCTAATGATCGTCGTAACACCGCAGTATACTTGTGATTTTCATTTATATACTTTAGTCTTTCCATTTTCATACCGTATTCTGCCGTTTTCTGTTCAATAAATAGACATTTTAGCAAATTGAAAAGTCTACGCACGACAACACAAAATTCTCAGAAGGTCAAAACGTTTAACGCCACAGGATTTACTACTAGGCTCTAGGATCGAGACAAGTTTATCAAATTGGCCCAATCATTATTCACTGACTCAATGAAAGTGTCACTCAGCTTCATCTACGAATCCTAGGGGGTGTACAGCACTTGTTTATAGTTCCCTGTGAACAGAAGGGAAAGTTTCAATTTCCACTGGAACAATCACAACGTGACTGTGAAACGAACATAGAAATAAAGAATAAATATTTGAATGCACTTGTATATAAATTGTTATCAAATATTTACCACACAAACGAAAGTACGTTTGATATAGAATAATTTCATTAAAATGCAAGCCTCCTCATTCGTTCTCGTTAGACGAGTGATGGCGGGAATGAGGACGCGAATGCAACTGTGTATTGAGAGAAACGAAGGACATTCAGCAAGAAACGAATGATAGAAGGAACGTGTCGATTGTTTTTTATTTTAGTGGCATTTTCCAAGTGATAAACGGTTGAAAGTTATTAAAAACAAGGCTTTGATATCACAAAATTCGAAGTTTAACAAAAGTGTACAAACAGGTTTTCAGTATCGGTCACTAAAAATACTGCTCCAAGAAAACGGTTGGATTAATTCTTCTGAAATTTTGTACAGAGATAGAACAAATGTTAAGAAACAAAACTTAACTTCTAAATTTGTGGTAAGATTAAAAATTTTGAATTACAGCCCTTGAAAATTGGGTTTTGCTTTTTGGGACACCCGGTACACTTTATAGTGTGAACGGCTCGTCAAAAATAATTTCCTTGAACAAATTTTCCAGATGTGGATGACAAACAAATATATCCATCCTAATACTACCTGCGATTAAAATATTCTTGTCCTTGTGCTTTCGTGAAATTCGTATTACAGATACGGTCATCAAGCATCTATAAGAGCGCGGCAGAGAGACGGATGAAGCGGACACCAAATAAATAAAAAACATACCTACAGTAAAATATTTATCTATTTAAGCACATATATATGTTTAACTAATCTAGATTTTTATTGCCCTTTAAGACGTAATTTGGTAGCAACTCCCGATCAATTATCTCAGTAGCTGTACACTCACCAGATGGAGATGAATTACTGCGAGGAAATGAGACAGTAAAGCACAGGCTGGCAGAAATGCTGGTCGGCCTTGCTCTTATTTATTCGTCGATATATGATAATTACAACAGTTCTCTTTAGCATCAATATGACATACTAGAAATTTTAATAAATATACAATTAAGCTGCAAAACAAGAGATACAGTAGGGACAAAATGCATGATGCGACAGTCATACAAGTGGCCCCAAACGTAACGTTATGGCAACCATAATGTAACAGGAACATGTCATGTTTGCACAGCAACATTCGTTACCACTAACGCGAAGTGACAACTGAAAGCAAATTAGCCACGTTTTTGAACACCCATTTCACGGAGTCACAATTTCCGCTTCAAATGAAATCACTTCGAATATTTCAGATATTGTAGCACAAAGAAAATTGACACCAAACCCTAATGAATTAATACGACGTACTTCTTACAAATAAATTTTTCGAACACCCACAAATATTATTCATTGCAATTCATTTCCTAGGATTTCTTCCTGCACGTTTTGCAAATATTGTTGAGTATATGAAAAGTTGTTAGAGTTCACTTTCAAATATGAAGATTTAATTTCAGATGTACACACAACTAAAAAATTCTGCAATTGAAGAGCGAGCATAATTATTCGTTGAGTGAAAATTTTAAATTATAAGTAATGATTCACGATGTTGTGAAGAATCTACATTTGAATTTTTTTCATGATGGAGAAAAACCGGTGCAAAATTATCGGTGCGAAAGGTTAGGCCTGAACTTTGATTCATTTTCTTATAGAAGAATGACTTCAAACGTACATCTGAATCAGCAGCTCGCAAGCGTCATGAAAATAAAACGTGGGCTCCGCTACATCTTTTGAATGGTATTGACTTGAATCTTATTAAATATCTATTACAAGAAATTGAAAGCTTAAATAAGTTAACGGACTTAAAAAACTTCTAAGAATCTTAACTTGCAACGGTTGAAGTTCAAAAGGAAATCCCTGCAAAAATCCTTCCAATTGTCATCAAAATAGAATTAAAAGGCGTTTTTTAGGAAATCTCATACGTAAAATGAAAACAAGAACCAATATAAAAGGGAACATTCTTTTAAAAGCAAACGTTTCGGAATCTCTGATTCCATCATCAGTGCTGAAAAATAGAAAATAAAAAACCGACAATTAACAAATTGCGAAAATGCTATAAGAAAATAATTTCAATACACCTACATCGAACGAAAAATAGCTTTGCCTAACCATTAAAAAATAAAAATGAAATTTCTCTCAAACATTCGAAGCCACACGTACACATGCACCTAAATTCTAGCAATCAAACCAACACACAATAACATCTCCACAAAGTAATAGGACTACGCACACACATACACACACGCACAAAAATGTATTGAAAATTAAATCTAATATATTAAGAAAATGAAAAACACTCAGATGGCCATCAACATTGTGGTAATATTTAAATTTTTCAACCGTGCAAAAATTCGATGTTGTCGCTAGTTTCTGTGATATTTGTTATATTACAAATATCTCTTTGATAAAATATTTTGATACATATTTCTACGAACTCAATAAGATATATAAAACTTGGCTACAAATGAACATTAAATGTTAAGTAGTCAGTGTACATATTCAATACTAATGGGTAGACGAAGAATTGTGTTTCCAAGTCCAAAGAACAGGTTTAAAAACACGACCCTGTATAAGAAAGAGACGTAGCTGAAACCAGAACATCCCGAATTGAAGCACGTAGATTTCTCTGATGTAAGCAACCTCTTTATGCCTGCAGTTGCCAGCAATTGTACGTGGCATCGAGTCAGTACAGAAAAATTGGTCTTAAACTGATTCCGCTGCGAACATTAATCTAGTAATTTACTCATGAAGTCGCAATTTGACGCCCACAACCGGCAAGTCGGACGATGTCAATCCAATGACTACAGCCTTGCTCACATGCAATGCTGCCGGCTCCAGATATGATCATCACGCTCAGCAGCATCTGACGTAGCCGTCAAAAGCAGCTCACTCCAAGTCTGATACTTGCTTCATCTCGCGGAATGAAGACCAATTCCTCCAAAACTGGAGCTTTATAACTGTCAGAGAATGACATTTCTTACCCATATTGTGTGCTAAAAAATGATACACTTTTCGCTCATTTAATTTCCTACGCTTCTTTTGCCTATCTGATAATAGTTAGAGCAAAAGGCACACGACTAAAGAATTTATCCTTAGGAGTAACGTGAATTATTTCTCACGCATCATATTACTTATTCATCAACAATGGTAAAATTGAAACACATTTCGTTCAAAATTCCGGTGAATCGTGCATTACCGTGCGTCCTAGTGCTGCATTTAACGAAACGGTTTTGAAAACAGGAAAATATGCTCAAAAATGAGTGTCACTATTAAGGCATTCAGTTTATCGATTACTGTGCTCCGGTGCTCAGAATTTAAATTTTTCCTTAAAAGTAAATGAAACGCATCGTATTACGTACGCGTAATTGACTAGGAGTGGTGGCTGAAATCTCAAGAGAACTTGGCAACACAAAAACACAAAAAGTAAGGATGTTAACCTCGATTTGAAACAGGTCTGAAAGAGAATAAAATTATTCTTGTCTCTAGTAGGAACAACTGTTCGTTAATATTTAAAAACATTCTCTTGCATCCGAAACACGTTGATCTTTGCACGTTTGTCTTTACACCGTCTTTCAGTACTAAACAGGAACAATCTGTTGCTGTCTCGAAGTTTGAACAAACAGAAGATCCCTTGGTCGATTGTTGTTGTTCCTAGGAAAGTTACGCAAGAGAGTTTGGCACATGGGATGCGTCTAAGAGAAGGAAGACCAGAAAGAAAGATGGATAACATGGCTAGAAAGACGTGTATTCGTGCACATGATGCAGTTGATGTTTTAGGTGTCTTGCTCCGAGTGCAAGAGCTCCTACCTGTGTTTGCTTTCATGCTCGACCCTCAATTTGTAGGTGTGGCTCACACTTGTCGCCGTCCTCACTCCATTGAAGTGCGTACTTGGAGAAACCTTGCCGTTAAAATAAATAACGCTTTCTCATTGAGATATAACGCAATTTTCAGAAACGTATTGTACCGTATATGTAACACAAGCCGTATTTTTTACATTCAAATTTTGTAAATTAGTCTCCCTTGGTATCGAACACACATGCAAACACGCACGAACACGCACATCAATCTCAAGTCCTCACCAGATGTGTTCTCTACAATGGAAGAGAAACCGCAGGAAGCATAAACACCTCGTTAGATAGAATACATAGTTGCAATTAAAAATGCAATTTAAACTATTAAAAATGCAATTTAAAATACAAATGTGTGATATTTGAGAACCTGCAATTTAAGAAGGATGAAAAATTTAATTTATTGAGGAAAACTAAGAACATTCGCTTGCTTCGAGATCTTGCAACAATTTATAAAAGCTAAGTCATACTATATTTTTACTGTCTTTTACAAAATCCTACTTACTAACATATTTTTGAAATAACCTGCAATAAATTAGATTAAAAATGATGCATGGAGCTTACAGGTGAGGTACAAAATTTTACTCTGTATGGGAATTTGAGATATAATTAATGCGTTATACAGCGCATGAGGAGCAAACTCTTCCGTTATACACACAGACGAGATGCAAAAACGCTGCCTTCACTCTTCGCTGCCTTCACTTTTTTATTGGTCGCTGGATATCACAAATTAATTATAACTTATTCTCCATTGTTTGTCCCGTGGTGTTTCGTATTGTGTCAACTTAGCTATACGAGGAACGTCAGTTGTTGTAATGAATTATTTTCATGATATTTTATTGACTAGCTTAATAACAAATTATGATTTCCTCAGTAATTGATTCTTCCTCATGTTGTATTAAGTAAGTAAAATTATTTTATTAAATTGATTTTGCATTATATACTCTATTTCTATTAAATAACATCATTGTTCAGATACTACGTTATTTCCGGTGCGCAATCGAATCAAGACGATTTTACAGTGATTAAAGAACAACGTGGAGATTCATTTCTTACTCATATTGCGATGACCGTTGATGTTTCCTAGAATTCGTAATTTACTCTCGGTAAATGTAATTATGACATCACGTAAATAGGGTTTGGCTCTGCGTTGGTCGTGTAAAACATACTTCCAGGTGTGAAACTAAGATTGAAATTAATCAAGTCCATCAATAAATACGCTGTACATGGCCACAAGGAACTGCTTTGCAGCTGCCATTAACTAGTTATATCTAAGTTACACTTGGGCAGTGGCCAGAAGCCGCACAAATACCACATTTGTTCACAACCAATCGCAACCATGTTTGAACACTGCATTGTAGTGGCAGTTGTCCTTCAATATCTTCAATATTAATACGATAAAAATAATATTCCATAACTACAGCAAAGCATATTCAGCCGCAGCAAAATTCTGAAACAACATCGCCGTAGTCGTTCCTCAGGTCGTCATGTAGCATGTATTCTGTCAGTCGACTTAGCCGCGCAACGCGCAGTTTGTCCCGTTTTAAAATCAAAATTTACTTCAGAAAAGACCATACTACATTTTAAGCAGCCAAGTCGACTCAAAAGAACTTACGCTGCCAGCTGAGCCTCTACGACGACGCAAGTTGTTCAAAAATCCGGGCTCTTGAGTGCAGTTCATATCTACTCTGAATGAACTCTCCCCGGTATTCATCAGGACTCCCTCTGCATGCAGAGCAGACAGGGTCAGGACCGACCACCGCGCTGTATAAATCCCGCGTCATCTGAACCTTCACAGTGGCACCGAAGCTCAACTTTAGATGTGTTTTCCATGAGACCTGAAAAATTCATTGTTCTTAGGACCAATCTTTGGAAATTGGTTTCCTCCTGGATTTTCTGAAGTTTTTTAAATAGAAAGTAGGATTATTTGTTTTTAATGAGAATGGGGGAGGAGTATTTGACTGGGTTGCTCGATGTAGTTTTTAATATTTTTTCTAATTTTTGGGTCAATTGGGCCTTAAAATAATACGTTATCAAATTGTTATCATTTACGTGCTCTGTCAAAAATAGCAGCCTTCGATGTTGCTTAAGGACGTCCATCATTTATATTGGGAAGTAATATGAGATAGGATTACTTTCTGACCACTTGAACAACCGAAGTTTGAGATGAGTTTTCCACTGACTCGAGTTTAGCTATCTCTCCAGTTTTCATCTCATGAAACATTCACGCATGGGGACCAAATTTATTACCATCATCAGAGTTTAAACTTAAGTAGTTTTTTCTTCTTTTTGCGGCGTCGGATTCCATGTTGGAGTTCATGTTTCACTCGACCGTACTATGTTCTTTTAGGAATCATTTCAATAGTAAATTTTGTATCCGCTGCCACATGACTCTATTGAGATAAATTTTAGGGACACAATTATATATTACATTTATTAAACAATATGATTGAATGGTTCGTTTCGGTCCCCATGACCAGGTGGTTATTTTCGGCAAACGTGTCGAGGGCACCAGTAAAACGGCATTTTCAGAACAATCAGTTATCTATGCGAGCTCAGTATCATCAGTATAATTTACCAGCTTACTTCCCTCATCAAACTGATGTTTTTAACCATTTTTGACCCTCAAGGTGTGTCGTTATGTTTACGAATAAACGCGTTCCGAGATTGATTTACAGTTAATTTGTGTAAAAGCCCAGAACCTTATTATTCAATAACAAACTGCATCCTACAATTAATTTCTGAAAAGAATAAGACCTTACGTGATTGAAATTGCAAATTATATAAATTTGTCCTTCGAAATGAAAGAAAAACCTTCCCTAAATAATATGCTTAGTTCCTACCCCCTTCAAATAGTAAATTCTTAATGTGTATTTTTTCGTTTTTTCGTTACTTTCTTGCTATTCTTAAGGCATAGTCTGACATTTATTTATCTTTTTGTTGTTACAATTATGTTCGTTTTACTTTTTTGTATTGCTTGTATTCTTCGTAATGTTTGTTATTTTTGCAATTTTTGAATTCATTGTATTTTACAGAACTGAAGATGGAGCTGGACCCCGAAACGTTTTCGATTTTTTTTTTCTCAATTCGAGTAAATATGACTAGTTTTATTAGCATTTTCTTCGCTTTTAAATTTCTATTAGCATTGCGATTCAAGCAAAGGGACATATTTTTTAGAAATGAAAGGGTAGTTGGTAACCCCTACGACGTGAAGCCCCCGCAGTGGAGATGTGATGAGGGCGTGGAACCAAGGGCAAGCATTTGACAGGCGCCCGCTCGCGGTGAACTGGCGTGAGTTGCGGCGGTTATTTGTGTTAATATTTATAGTAGATTGTGCACAAATGCTGGATTGTCTTGGTTCGATGGTTGGTGACAGAAAAAATGTCTGAGCTCAACTTTAACTGTATCTTTCATGCCACCTGAAGAATTCATTGTTACTGAGCCAATCTTTAGAAAATTGTTTCCTGCCGATTATGGTGAAGATTTCTGAATGAATAGCATTAATATTTCTTTTTAATGAGGGGATTTCAGTGGACTATGAATGCACAAAGGACAAGCATACACGTCTTGTAGCATTGCTGACTGGAGTGCACGCTTTATCAAAAAAGACGGAATTTGGTAATGTTCGATGATGCTCGAAAATCATTTAATTAGCTCGTTATTGCATAGGACATTATTTGCTCTCTGCTCCAATCCTTTAGATTAGTTCACCAAATAAATACACGCATCCTAATAAAGCTTGTGTTTTAACTACCAAACAGGCTGTCTCACCAACAACCACACCCACTATTTAATAGAATAATATTCTTTAACTAATAAACCTTTTATGATTTTTGTTTGTTTGTTTTTGTTTCGTTCGTTTTGTTTGTTCGTTTTTATTAATTTTTTTTTTTGTTCGTTTGTTTGTTTATTGCAAGAATTTATCCATGGCAACACACTGGAAATGATTGTCAGTTTGTCTCTACAATACGAAATCTAATGAAATATGTTAAAACAACCTTTTTAAATGGAATGCTTTTTATTAAAAAATGGCTTTTAGTTCACTATAATCTTAGAATGTCAAAGATTATAAGCTTCCATTTCCCCGTATCAGTAATTCCATTATAAGAACATCACAAGCCATCCCCGAAAGCACGATTCCTTCGAAAAACACGACAGAATCGCGCAATATCGTGAATATGTAGTGTTCTCCGAAAGAAAAGTTCTATCGTGAAGGCTTCTTCGAATTTCTTTTCATCAGTTGGAACGTCTCCTATTTCAGTGTAAGAATTGACGGTATTCATTTGTTGAGTCTTTGTGAGCTGCATTTTTATGAGTAAATTTGTTTGAAATTAAATGTTTATGATATTTTTTATTCCTTAGTCATTTACTTCATCATTTACATATCAGATCAAATCTATTTTCAAGTTATTTTTCCATTAATTGGAATTCAAACGTATGTCACGTGAAAATTACATTTGGCTGAATCAGTATAGCAACTGCACATGCTATTCTAATTAGAGTCTTCAAAAAACTTAGGTATTAAGGTTGGGTTAGGTAGTTCAGGGTAGGTTTGGTTGGTATAAACTATCTTACGATAAGCTAAGAGCAAATAGCTTAGGATAGGCTAATTTAGAGTAAAATAGGTTGGGATAGGTTGGGCTAGGGTAATTATATTACGATAGGTTCGAATAGCTTACAATGAGAAAGGTTAGGTTAAGGCATTTAACAGAAAGAATGAAATAACCATGAGTTTTTTCTCGGGTACAGCTAGTTGATTTATTTCCCGTTATGTGAATAAAGAAATTAAGAAAAATTACAATCAAACGGCTAAAAGAGAGCTGTTCGCTATCACATCTATTCGTTTGATGTATGTTCGATAATGTTTCGTGTCAGAGGCTCGATTGCTCGAAATACTTCAGACTGGAACAAAGGCAGTGAGCGTGAATGGCATAAAACAGAGCAAGTTGCTCAAACGAACGTGCAAAACATCACACAAAAAAGTATACACATCTTTGTCCCTACCGAACCTTTACTTCGAATGGTTATAAAAATAAAAGTTTGTCACGCTCAAAGAAGTGCATACTTTTACACTTTTAAGAAGAGGTGGTTAGCGAGAATTTGAATTTCTCTCGAGAAAACTAATACTTTCATTTTATTTTTTATAATGTGTAAACTTGTTTACCTTTGGCAACAACCATCACAGTACAATTTGAGCATCTACTGTACACAAGCACGACATTTCACAGTACGATGCACGTTAAGCGCACCACACAGAGTGAAGGCATAAACTGCACAAATCGTCTTCGACAGAACGTGATCGAGTCTGACCTAACACGTGAGGCAGCGTGAGCATGTCAGGCGTTTTATGCTGCATTCAACTAATGCGAAAGACTCGTTGACGCACACCGTCGCTCCGCTTTCTTTGTGCGCTGTCTTTGTGATAGAAGCGAAGTGTTTACATTCTTTGGCTGCGAATCATGTTTTTTCTGATCAGCAGACCGTATGATTCATTCGCTAATGATGAATTACTTTAGCTCGGTCTCCAGCTTCCGGTCATTCGATGAATATTTATTCATTGTGTCTGTTACAATTTGTTAGTAAAGACTGCAAATAAATGAAACAATTTTAAGAAAATATAAGAGCCTGCACCACCATGC
>JACJUY010011175.1:0-12847 GCA_014220935.1 Platorchestia sp. MABIK
AATTAGCAATCATTCCTGAGCAGTATCCCGACCCATGCTTTGAATGTTGCAGACTTGTTTCGTACTTAACATGTTAGCTACATGGCCTGGCCAAAAAGCTTGTCGGACCATGCAGAAATATGGGTGTACTGAGAACTATCATGCCGAATAACTTATTGGACCACTTTTAACATTGATTACAGCTTTCATTTCATCAGGCATAGATTCTACAAGACTGCAAACAATCTAAATGAAAATTTGCCCGAAGTACGAGCTTACATTGGGATAGATCTTCCAACAAAGAAAGAAGAAATGTTAAGGCTTACAGTTCTCTTCCCAGAATTTTAAATGGTGTACAAATTACGAAACTGTGAAGGCCAGTCCAAAAGAGGATCTCTCGTGATCACTGATCCAATCTTGCAGAACATGAGAGTAATTTCCCATAGTTTTGTGTTGTTCCATAATGTCTCATGGACTTGAAGTCCTCCATTTAAACCTGTGGATTCGAGAACTGTATTATTTAAAAATATTGGAACCATATAATGAATAAAAATTGATAAGCGGGTGTAGTACTTGATCACTTATGATGTTGCTATAATCCTGAAATTTAATTTGATTTGTACACAAAATTGCGAAACCTAATCTCGACATTGTGAACCGCACCTCCTGATCATTATATGTACTGCTCCCGAAACCTGTACTGTCGGCATGAAGCATCCAAAGCCTTCATTGGCTGCACAGCTCACTCTTATTCGGCCATTTTTCGAAACAAAGTGAACCTCGAATCGTGTGACCATAGGACGTGTTTCCATTGCTCTACAGTCCAGTCTTGAGGGTCTTTCATAAATTGGAGCCGTTTCATTCGACTGGCATTACAGATCAGTGATATATTGGTAGCAGCGCAACTCTTTCTTTCTTTTAGTGCTTGGAACATGATGTGAGCAGAATTTTTCTGTAAGCCTTCATTGTGAACGCACTAGTCAACTGTTGAGCACTTCTGCATGTTAGCTTTCACCATTCACATCAGAGAACACCTGTTGTGTATATTCTGCACTATAACTCAGTCACTGTTACATCTGAATAACTGCATTTCAACATCCTTTTCTCACTAGGTAATTATTGTTCTTTGCGTAGCTCTACGTCCTATGGTCATCATTTGGGACACTTCTCTGGCTGGTTTCCCAGCCCGGTGCAAACTTATAACATGTCCTTTCCTTGTCAAAGACAGAGATTTGTTCTGTAGGCTTTTTTCCACCAGGATTGTTCATGCTTGTTGCTGTTGATAAAACATTTCCAATACTGACTGGCACTGAGCAAAACTATTAACACACTTCTTCTTCCAATCTATTTTGAGGAAACTGAGAAATTATTCAGTTTATGTTTAGATTTTCTAGGGTGCGACAGACTTTTTAGGCATGGCAGTGCGCGTGTTTTGACATCGATTTTTGAGTGACTAGTGTAACTCTCTCCACGTATCTATATATTTCCTTTAATACTGTCAACTCTTACTTTTTTGCTGGCATTCATTTAGAAATTTCTTTAATCTAGGATGTTAGCATGTACACGATGCATTCCACCACAGCCAGCTTGTTTTACGTCTTGTGTGTGTTGCTCGTCACTTGCTCACTTGCACCAAGTTTTCTTGTTTCCTCATGTCCTTGTGCTGTCTTCTTCGCACAGTGTGTGAGCTGGCTACTCTGGCAGCTGTAGCGGGATACTGAAATTCTGACATATGTTGACCATGCGTTTTCACTGCGGTTGTATTCCACTGAATTATGGAACATGGATCACCGCAATTCTGTAGCAACATTTCACGCCCAATTTTAAGAATGGTGTTATTGGTTGTCCATCGTTTTTACATTTATTATGAAAGGTGAGTCTTGATTCTCCAGTGAATTGACAAAAAAATCTAAATTTTTGTGAAAGTTCGCCCTTGGAACAAGTTATTGCCCCGTTAGATCTGAACGTTGTGTGAAGAAGCAAACTTCCTTAATAACGGCCCCTGTTGGCTCAGTTGCGAGAATACCTCGAATTGCTTCTTGTATGTCCGGGAGTATTGGATATGAAAATCTCCCGTAATATTCATTATGTTTGGCTTATATTAATATTCACGTGTGCAGTGTGTACCCTCTTAGTTATGCTATTATTGTTGAAGATATTTTGGTAGCAAAAAAAAGTGTCTATTTTCATGTATTGGATAATTTAGAAAAAGTTGTTTATCCTTTGTTTGTTAATTTAGTTGGTTTTGTTTTTAAATTTGTGTGTGGCTTTTGAATTTTATTATTTCTCTATGAAATAGAGTTGATGTATTTCTGATTGTTTTATACTAGCTATAGGTTTTTATATTTATATTTGGTATGGTTTCATTGAGTGCAGTATGTAAGAAATGTCTAAATCTTCGAATGAATTGTTAGACAAAGAGTTCCTGTCTAACAGGACATGTGTTTTCTTTCAAATACTTATTAAATTTGATTTTAGAACACACCATATTTTTCAGAGACTGCGGATTTTGGAAATAGCGCAGTGGTTTTCATTAGCTAATTACCATAGGTTTCTATTACCCGCCATACGACGATTTCGCCTTACGATTCCAACTCTGGAACTGATTAATGTCGTATGGCGGGGATCCACTGTAAGTGCAAAAATTTTTGGGTAACTTGTATAATTTTCAAAATTTTTATTTTAGTAGTAATTGATACAATTTTCGAGTCTTAGGTTCTGGTTGTAACTGATTCAATTTTTAAGGTCAGGGTGTTGGTAGCTGCTAATTAATATGTTGCTTGGATAGAGAGCCCCAATCACACTCATGAAGTGCGTGGTATTGTACCTAAATAATCTGAGAAAACGGATTCATTATCCACGCGTGGAAAACGCGTGGATATATTTACCAACTGATTTTTACAGTTGATAAATTTTGTATAAATCTATGTTATGCAACATGAATCACCATAATTCCATGGCCATATTTTATGGCAAATCTTAAGGACAATATTGGATGCCGTTTCGTTATATTCTCAATTTCGTTACACTGTGACCATTGCTATCGTCCAATTGCTATTGTGGGCAGCGTCATCGGGGCATTAATGCTCTACTGCAACAGGCACAGAGATTCCGAAGGTAATTCCTTACACCAAACTGTCCTGCTTTAAGAAGGGTTTCATCATTTCACTGAATGAGTAGCTTTTTTTTAGCAACTCGTTCAAACTGCAGTTTTAGTCTAGGTTTCTTTAGGTTAATTTTCCTTACCAGGCCTTGAATAAGTATCGCTCCTCGAAGAAAATGTAGGATTCCTGTGCTCACCTGCAAGTAACGTGCTGCTAGCTAATGTGCCTTGGGAAATAACGTTCCACGATGCTATCTCTAACCAATTCCAGTGAAATCATTGACTTTTGTTGCACGAGTTGGCTGTAAATTCAAATTATTAGGTATTACTGAACAACTATCCTTTTATTTGTTGCATGATAGGCTGATGCCCTGCGTAACTGCTCGCTTTTACCACACTCATTTCTGCTTCACTGTTTCTTCTCACTAACCTTATCGTCTTTTGTTCAGTCTGTCTTCTGCTAACCATGCTATTTGAGACGTCAAACAGTGCCCGTCTAATGTAGCTTCGAATAATTTGAGTCTTACGGGGATTTTCGTTGAATTGAGCCATTTAAGAGAATAATAATGAGGATGTGTGTTCTACACTGCCCACACGCTGGAGACTCGCTTATTCCAACCTTAGTGAGGGACCCACGCGCTACAAATTTAGTTGCATTAAATCTACCTAGGATTACTTTTCTATTGACTTCCTCTCTTCAGTTAGAAGATTATATCTATGGGAATTGGCGCTGCCAGGGGGACTATGTGAGGGCCTGAGCTAAAGGTTAGGTAGGCTTTCTTTTTGTTGCAGTAGAATAGGATTTTGGTTTGTTACGGACCACCCTTTTTTCGGTTCACTGCTGTCCTGTTTTTCAGCACCCACTACTTCCTTCTTCAACTTTGATCTTGTTTCATAATCTTCTTTCCCAACTTACTGTTTCTATGTCCTTTCTGCGTAGATTCCGAGTTTTCTACACTCCATACTAAATGGTGCCTTCTTCCTTCTTCTCTTTGGATCGCATTTGTTGCTGCGGGTAGAGAGGCTAAAACTAACGACTAATCTAAAACTAATTTTCAGTTAGAAGATGAGCAATGAAGGTAAATTATGGTTCCTGACTGTCACTGTTGATATTTTCTCCATCCGCTCATATCAGGGGAGACCTCTCTTAACACTTTTGCTTTTTTGGTTTCTTTTTTTTCTCGGTACCGTGTTCCCTAAGATTTATTTGTGCCGTTTCTTAATTTAGTGCCCAGTTATAAGGGAGTCTATGAAGAAAGAACCACTGAGATCAATTACTGTCCCTCCTTTTTTACCCATCCATGCCATTGGAAAAAGCTATGACTAGGCAGGCATTTATCTACTAGGCTTTTCAGGTTCTACCCTGGAGTTGCATATTAGACCTATTAATGCTGCGAAAATGTTGCTTATGGAAAATTGCTAGTAAATTTTGTTAAAATTACTTAATCAGATGTTGATAAGATCAACCTGCAAAGGGTTAAATTATGTGATGTTTGTTTCTTGTGTATGTTTTATTGACCGAGAACTCACTTGTCACGTAGTACTGCCGAGTTATTTACTCTGTACTTTGCTCAATTGTTCATAATGGTTGATAGTAGGAGTAGTATTAGTAGTGGAATAGATGCATAACGTGCTACTGGTGGTGGAAATGGTTTTTCCTTTTTGTTTTAATAATATTTTAAATTTAAGGGATCAAATGAAGTGATCCACGCTGCTCCCGTGCACCCTTTCCATGAGACACAGTGGGTTCTCGAGTTATGCATCATATACCAGTAGTTGATCCGACCGAATACCTGATTTCAGTTAAGAATAACGTGGGCATATTTCCAGCCATATATGTTGAGGTTCACATAAAATGATGCCAAATTCGAGGATTGACTGAACGTCAACTAGTCCGATGGTTCTTGGTCTGACTGCCCATGTAAATCTCTTCTGCATTTGTCTACTCAAAAAGCTAGATTCAGGTAGGTCTTCCTTCTGTTGAAATAGAATAACTTTTTTGTTTTGTTGTCGACTATATTTTCGGTTCAATGTTGTCCGGTTTCACAAATTCGCTTACTTTCCTCTTCAACTTTTGTCTTGTTTCATGATCGTCCTTCATAACTCACTGTTTCTATGTGCAGGGGATCATGTGTGGGAACACACGTTCATACACGTAGATTCTGCGTTTGCTTAACTCCATACTAATTGAAAGTTTCATCTTTCCTCTCTTTGGAACACCTTTGTCACGGTTCAAAAAGGTCAAACTAACCTAAAGTCTAATTTATTTCTTCTCAAAAATGACTTCATGCTTGAGATGATTTTCAGCTTATGCCCCGAAGTGCTGGTTGTCCCAAAAGTCTACTTCTATTGTCTTTTCCTGCTGTGCCTCAAGCATTTCTCACGAGGCATTTCTTGAAAAACGTACGTACAAGATCTGTCAGGCTTGATAGGGATGAAATATCCTTTATTTCGTGTTCGAGAGTTGCAAATCTCATTTGAACTGTTCGCGCACTGCCATAAATGTTGATCACTTATATCATGGATTGTGTTGTCTTGTTACCGTGTTCCCTTTGAATTAGCTTTCATAATATTTTACCGTGAGTGCATTGGCAGAAATAACGTTACAAGGTTTTGGTTTAGTTTATACGCTAGGATTTTCGTAGATCGTTTCATAAATTGTACGATTTAAAATCCCACTGTCAAGGTAGTCAATGCATGGCGTAGACCATAGGTTTAGACCAGCTACGTTTGATTATACTATGCTGTGGTGGCTGGCGCCTGCAGGGGAACACTGTGAGGTTACCTCAGCTGCAGGTAGGTGTTCGAGGCTTCCATGCTTAGCGCCCACTTTGCCCTTCCCATTTTCAAACATGCTTTCCTATCTCTTCTTTGTCTTTTCTTACTCTTCCTTCCTAACTAGCTGTTTTATGCGCAAAGTCCTCTTTCTAAAAATAAATGTTGTGCATAAAATTTCCGTTCCCTTATTTCAATATTGGATGGTACTTTTCCTTCTCTCTCTCTCAGGAACACTCTTGTTGTAGTTAGAGAGACTTAAACCAACTCATCTAATCTTGATCATTCCTCCTGCCGTTCACGACAGCATACAAAATAGCTCTAACTACATGTACCATCTGCTGTTTGTTTTAGTGTGAAATGTAAGAACTTCGGTGAACAACCCAACTTTTTAGTTGCTGTTTTCAGCTGGCGACGTCTCATTAAGTTTGCTACTGAGACTGGCTACAAAAACCATGCTATGAAGGTTATGTGGGGGATAAAGTATCCCAAGTTGTTTGGTTAGCAAATAATAATCGCACGCTCGGTTAACAACTTCGTTCAAGAACTAGTTAGTTGTCGCTTTAGTTATTCTACTGCAGCTGTTTTTCAATGTTATAAAATTGTACTTTTACAGAGCGTAAACAAAGTATTTCTTTTACTTGCATTCATTTTCTCCTGCCATTTCACAACATTCATTCGTTTTTTCTTCTCCCTTAATAACCATACTACTGAAAATGTGTAGGGATGTTCTGTATGAGTAGTTTCGTTGTCTAAATGATTGAGTTGTGTAGCTATGGGGCGTAATTTTATTTTGTCGGTATAATTGTCACGTCTAATCATCTCCTTTACTAAATTACATCGAGTTCTAAGACCATGGATCTACCCCTCGTTTCTAACGTAGATGTAAATTTGACAGCATGCGCAGCTATGTTTTCAGATCCGAGAACATGCAAAAATACCTTTAGGTCAAGGGTTTAACCTGCTTCCAGGCGCCAGTCATCAAGTAGAGAGTGAGACTATTTGTCCCCCTCCCAAACGGCCCTCACCTTGGCGTGGTGGGAAGGCTTGAGTGTTGCGGCGATATTTTGAGGTTATACTGTCGAGACTCGGATCCCGGTAGGTCCAACCATGGCAGGCTGGCTCAGCCGGAGTAGCCAGACGAAAGAGGGGTCATGAGGAATGCACCCCATGTAAATAAGAAATCGGGGCCCCGGCAGTCACGGGTTCTAAAGTCCCTGTTATCCCGGGCGTACTTTCTTCCGGCCGGAGCCAGGTGGGATAGGGAGGAGGGAACTCCCACTGACAAGAAAGTCAATTTCTGTGCTTGCTACTCCTTAAAGCAAACACCCAATTGAACACCTTGATGACGACCTGGCGCCCTCTTCGGTTCCCGCGGGGAGTTCCCCAAAGGAAAATCTGCCCGACGCTGCTGAAACTCTGACCTCAAAATTCGTCACCTCTGCCTTTGGGTGGAGGTACACCCGATTCTAGCCAGAATCAAACAACGGTGATAGGAAGTTCTCAAGCAGGGACATCCTCAGTTGTTACTCTGAAGTCCTATGGAAATCCTAAAAGAACGAAGCCCAAGCATTCTCGCCCACGCCTTCAACCGCTTTCTTTCAAGCACCTTCTCCAGTTGGAGCAAGGAAAAAAAGTTCGTCACTTCCTCGTCTACCACGTCGTCACCTTCCCAGGAGCTGACTTGAATAAAGGCGTGGATGTCCTCTCTGTGGACGGGATCTAAAATCGAAACTGGGTTCTCCCAAATCAATTCGGAAAATATCCAAAGAGTCTTTACTTATCCAGCTGGCTATCGAAGCCAGCTCAATATTCTTCAGATTATTACACAACTCGGAGCCAATCCCACCCAAGTACAGCCTCACTCTACCCTCAATACTGTGAAGGGCACAGTATACAGTAAAAAGCCCGAATTGATGGGGAACTTACACCTACTCCACGGTGTGTGCTCACATTCCATCGCACATCCCTTCCCCCTGTAGTGCAGCTGTGTGAATGGCATGCAGAGTACGTCCGGCCTTATTTACCGAACCCTTTTCGGTGTACTCGATGCCAAAAATAGAGACACACCAAAAAACGGTGCCGACAGACCCCTTCAGTCTCCAATCCGTTACACGAATTGAGTACCGAAGCAAATGTGCCTCTCGCTGACCGGCGCAGAATCAGGAGAGAGGCCCCACACTTGAGAAACTTCTTCCAACGTGTTTCTGTGCTTCGAGATCGCCATGCTCCCCATAGAAACCAGGTTCTTCTAGAACAGATTTCTCCACTTCCACCGTGGAGGTTTCATGCTTTAAGCATCTGTCAAGAACTTTACAAATATTTCAAGTCCACGACCGCTCTATCCCATCTTCGAGCACTCTATCTTGATCATGTCCGAACCCACCAATTTCTTTCCCGTATTTATACGGATGGAACTAAAACCACAGAAGGAGCAGCATATGCTTGTATTCAAGGCTCCACGACGTATCAATGTCGTATTCAGCCGCATGCTACCTCGTATACTGCAGAATTGGATGCTATATACGATGCTCTTAACCACGCTGAAACTTTTCCTCACCTGGCGACCACTATAATTACCGAATCGCGGAGTGCTATTCAAGCACTCTCGAGATACAACTCGCCTCACCCCATTGTTCAACTCATACATTGTCGCCTCATTTCTAGCCGTAAACAATTTACTTTCTGCTGGGTGCCCAGCCACGTGGGAGTGTCGGGAAACGAGGCAGCCGATAGTGCAGCCCGAGAGACTTTCCACTTGCAAATAAATCCGGTTCGCCTTTCTCGAACAGACTACAAGTGGTATTCCGAAAAGTGCATACAAAAACACTGGCAGGCTTAGTGGTCGGCACTCGCCAACAACAAGCTAAAGGCGATAAAACCTGATGTCCGTCCTCTCCCGTTATCCCAGCAGAGGGATTGACTCAGGGAAGTAGTCCTCGCTAGGCGTTGTATAGGCCACACACGCCTCACGCATCAGCACTTGCTGGAGGGCCGACAGCAACCGTACTGCGATAATTGTATTATGCTTTTAACGGTCCGCCACATCCTTTTCGAATGTTCCGACTACGGACAAGTGCGTCAAGTTCGCCTCGGCGCTGAGCCGAACCTCTCTGAACTACTGACCGGCCTCGCCATCTACGGGGCACGCCCCCCGCTGAACTTTTTCTTACTTGATACTCGTCTTCTTCATGAAATTTGACTCACCAACAGAAAATGAGTGACCTCTAGAGAGAAAATCTCCTCCGCCTCCTATGAGGCCCAAACCATCGCCAGCGCGGATGCCCGCGACTAGAAACACCGTCGCTGCTCCGTCAGACCAAAGCTGACACACCACGGCACTAAAACGGGGTTGGGATAATCCTCGCCTCCCCACAAATTCCCAATATAAGACCTGAATGTTGCAACACAACTAAATTACGCTGTGATTTCGTCTGAGTATCGAAAATGGCGGGAAAACCCAAAAATACTAATAATACTATTTGTCCACATAAATTGGAATTGTATGCAGTTTTCTAGTCAGAAGCTTGTTTCACTTCTTGAAATGCTAGCCCTGAGTTTGATTTAACCCTGATCTGTGCTCGCAAAAGTGCTTGGACTGTGAACTCGGTGGTTTAGTAAAGGTAAACTGGGTTGACCCGTGTGTAACTGTGCTTGGTAAGAATTGCGGATAAGTAAGAAAGGCGTCGTGTGAACGAGATGTTTCATACGTGAAGAGCTACTTCAAACTATATTTCTTTGTGCAAGATTGATAATGAGCAAAGCTTCAGTAATACATCTGTGATATATGAGCTGATAAGTAAATTTTATCCTATAATTTGTTACTAGATCACGTTTTGTATTGGCTGTTGGCTAGATTCATACCTCTATCACAATTATTAGATATAATCAGTGTAAAAGTAATTTATGGAATGTATTTTGATTGTTAATTAAAATTGGTTACTCGACCGAGAAACTGTGATACTGGCTTCAGTAGAGATTGGTGCCGTGATACACAAAGAAAGAGCGCTCAGTAGGGTGTGGTGATCAACGAGTCGCGATCACGATATCGTGGCTCACATGCTTGAGGAGCATTTCTCGTTGATGAAACTTTCTCTGAGAAATATTTTTAAGAGCATATAGTCAGTCAGTAGACTTAGCGCTTCTCGAAAGCGGTACCGGTAATGCTTGTCCTTGCGTGCATCTTCAGGAGTTTGTGCTCCTGAATGTTAGCCCTAGACGAGCAGCGAAATTTTTCCACGTAAAAAGGCTTTTGGTCTCGAGTAGGTAAGCTTTGTCTTCTGTACTCCCCTCAGTGGGGATACAACTATTGCATCTGAGGGGATTAGCACTCCTAGGGGGAAAATAAGCGAGGGCCCGAGCTGAGAATTAGGTAGGCTTTTTTGTTGAAATAAAACGTTTTTTGTTATTTTAAGAACCACCTTTTTCGGTTTACTTCTGTTTTGCAGCATCAACTACTTTCTTCTTCAATTTACTGTTTCTGTGCACCTTGTGCATCGATTCTGCGTTGCTTTAGATCCATACTAACTTATGCCTTCCTCCTTCTTTGGAACGCCTTTGTTACTGTTAGGAAAACTTTAACTAACGTCTAGTCTAATCTCACTGTTGATCCTTCTTCGAGAAAATGCTTGTTTAAGATAATTATTTTTTCGACAATGTCCACGCTGTTTGTTCTTCTTTAGATCCTCGTAATTTTAATGTTTGAAAAATTGGATCTGATTGCAAATTTAGCTAAAACCGTTCTCAACCTTGAAAATGAACGTGTCAAGTGTGATCTTTATCGATCAAGCAACAGGGTGACCGATTGTTTTTCGGTTCTCCTAAATGATTAAGAAATTTAGTTTTGCATCGGATTACCTTGCACGTACAGAAACACCGTTTTCATCATTATGTTCTAGTAACAGTCAAGGTTCTATTTTTTTTTTAAATCCTAGCATTGATAGTACTTTGTCTAAATAAATAATCATAAACGTAACAAATGAGTTTCTACTATATTAATTTAGAAGATTGTGAATGGCAAAATATCTTGCTGTAAAGTAGGCTAATAAATGTACATACTTTTTAGATTTTCAGAAAATAAACAGACCCGGTGTTGTGGTTTGTACTTTAACATTTTTGTTCACTTCTGATCGGTATTGAGTGAATGAGTTAATAAATAGTCTTTAAGGTGCTATAGTGTGAAGCACAACTGCATTTTGTTAGGCTTCCGCTTTACATTGTTTCCATTCTTATTTAGTCGACTTTTGACACTTGAACTTGTAAATTGGTTAGGGTTGGAAATTTCTTGCGTGATCGTATTTGGGTGGTCCTGATTTACTCGGAATCGCGGGGTTATGGAATTTTTCTGTCACTGTAGATGAATATTGAGGATCTCGTTGTGATCAAAGAAGCTGGTGACAGTTGTCCAGCTCAACCGCTGGTGGTCTGTATGGTCTAGTTTTTCATGTTTACTGCGCTGGCGTGTATTTTACCGAATAATAGTGTTGCTTTCCATCTACGTTTTTAAAATGATTCATGTATTAATTTTCAGGTTTTATACATAATTTCATCCTGATCGAATTGAAAGTTTAAGAATAAAGCTCCATTTGTTTGATCTGCGCTTTAGTTTAAAATTTACTGTATAACTATGTTGAAATACTTTCTGTTATTGCATCACCAGTTAACTATGAAAGACAGAATAGGATAACTATATTGTAGTCTCGAGACAGCTTAGGCTTGCATTATTTACTCGATGTATATCTTACACATGCAGTGTGCTTTATGAAAACACACCCGCAGGGGGATACAACTATTGTATCAATGGGAATTAGCGCTCCCAGGGAGAAAACGTGAGGGCCTGAGCTAAGTAGACCTTTTTGTTGAAATAAAATGTTTTTATGTTAAGAACCACCTTTATCGGTTCACTGCCGTCCCGTTTTTCAGCACCTACTGCTTCTTCAATTTTTATCTTGTTTCATGAACCTTTATCTCAACTTACCGTTACTATGCCGTTTGCGAAGGTTCCGCGTTCCCTTATCTTCACACTGAATGGTGCCATCCTCTATTCGGAACGCTTTGTTATAGCAGTTAGGGAGACGTAAACTATCATCTAATCTTCATGTAGGCATTCATGAAAGATATTGAGGAGGCACGGAAGTCATGTCCCCTTATTTCAATTGATCGAGGTATCTCCTCCAGGGACCTATGTTTAAACGTCATAACTGGCACTTTTATTTGCAGTCTATTCTGGTGACCCATTATTCCATTTGAACTCGTTTGTTTCGTACGAATGTTTGAAACAGCTGCCTATGGAAGTATCGGTCCGTTTGTTTTCGACGTGGCGGAGTGTTTCATGGATGCATTTAACGAAAAATATATCTGCCATATAATTGTTTTATTCCATGAGATTCATCTAGTACACGGACACGCTTTAGGAAAACGCGAAATTTTCAGAAGTATACATGTTACTCGATTTGTCGCCAGGGATGGGACTGGCAGATTAATCGAGGTGCCATATTTGGTATAAAAAAGTGAAGCTGTTTTTTTTTTCAGGGGAAACTAATGGTGCATACGAATAATTATCCTTAGCATCTTACAGTGGAGCAAATAACACTAAAATATTCAAGTAAATAGTTTAATGCTCAGGTTTATGCTTTTGTGGAGTCTTTGGGGTTTTTACTTTCATATGCACAACTTTTTTTATTTGAACTCATAGAAATGTTGCAGAACACACAACGAACGCGAAAGGTGGATATAACGAGATGGCGGGAATAACGGAGGCAAGCAAAACTATTTTAACTCGAGAGAAGAACTAATCGAGATGTGAATAAATCGAGTTACCTGTTATTTCAATGGAATTAGTTTTCGGTGTAACTAACATATATTAAATACTCGTAATGAAATTGGGTCCCAAACCACATTCTGAATTTCTTCCTAAACGTCCACCTTGATAAATATTTAGCCCGCTCTCAATACTGCATGAAGTAGATTATGTACGACCTTCGAATTACG
>JACJUY010011176.1:6017-26374 GCA_014220935.1 Platorchestia sp. MABIK
TGTTATATCTCAAAAATAACGATTCAGCGAGCAGAATGTCATTCGTGTAAAACGTTTTTAAATGTGTTCCTTTAGCGATTCTTTGGAATGGAATTATTAATTTCCGTGAAAGGCCTAAAATCAATATTGACCTATAAGCCTAGCAAAATATAACGTTTGTGGCTGATACTGAAATAGTGAAAACATTAGATAACCCAAAATTTTAATTGACACTTAGATTAGTATATCATATTCTTTTTGTGCAAAATTTAGTTTCAAAGGCCATTCTAAAAGTAATTATTTTTAAATTAACTTAATAAATAAATGCTAATTGAAATGTCACAAATTGGCTGTATTCCTATTTATTTTATATTTGCATTAACTGTCTGTTTCAGATAAAATTAACACAATCAAACTACCTCATTAGTATTATTTTGAATAAGTGACTGTTACACACTTTGAATGTACATCCATTGTCTTCTACCTAAGTTTTTTCAGTTTGCTGGAATATAAATGATTTTTAAATTTCCGCGTATGATGTGTTTAGCTCAGTAAAAGTAATATGACTAATTTTAAGATTTTGAAAAATAATGTATGCTTAGCTATTACGTAGAGTAATCATTACGCTCTCATGATTTCTCTGAATAACCCTGCATGATCCGTTTCAAAAATTGTTTTGCTTTTAAACTTCTGTTATTCTTCTATTGCTCATTGCTTGTATTATAATTTAAAAAACAATCATGCAGGTTTCTGCACTTATGTAGCCTTGTAGAGAAATAATAGTATTCCTACTCTGACTTTACTTAGCTGTAAAATGAATGATTGAGGTTTGAGTGTGTCAACATTTTGTCTTAAATCTGGTCACTTTCAAAGGTGGCTTTTAATGCAATGAAAAGTGATCAAAGTTGTTCATAATAGGCGGCCATTCAGAGTTGGCCACCAATGGTGATTATACAAAGTTTACATAGGATTTACCTCAGATAATTCAAGGGGAAAAACATAATCAAGAGGTCTTTCGGACAAATTTTGTTCAGGATAAATGGAATTTCCTTTGTTATGAACTTTACTCTCGAATTGAAATTTGACTTGAATTGAACGAATACAAAGCCAGTTAAAATGAAAAAAGATTATTAAGATAAAGAATGTTCTCATTGAAATTAGTAAATTTACATATTGAAAAAGTGAAGTGCATTTTAAAATCAGATCATGTTAAAATTGAAAATCACATTAATTTATTATAAACCACTTTATATAATTAAGAAATGTCACTTTTAAAAAATGTCGTGTAGGCAATGATGGGTAGTATTTAATTCATTTATATCCAGAATTTGTTGTATTCTAATGTGCTGAACAATAATCAGCGTTTTTGAAGGAAATCCTACGTGCACTGTTGTTGTCAAAAAAGAAACAGCAGATATTTTGTTTTAAAACATTCATAAACGTTGCACCTAATAGCCATAATAGGGTGTGCAAGTCAGTAACATGTTAATTAATTTTTCTTTTTTGCATGATTAGATCTTTCGTATTTGTGTGAATCAGCTGTAAAAATTTCATAAGGATCTGTGCAACGCTTCACATGATACAAAGGATAAAAGCTGGGTAATAGGATGATTTAGTTTAATTATTAGATTATTTTACATGATTAATTTGCATCTGAAGGGGTAAAAAGAACTTATTTCTGAAATCTCAAAGGCATGTGTTTTCAAAATGGTGTGGGTACTCATGAATGAGAAGCCAACCAACCCTGAGCCATACAATGCGTATGGATAATTTACAATCATTGCCAGATTATATGGATTATTTATTAGGAGCCTAATGACTCTTACATTCCTGGGAGGTACTTGGCCCAAATGAGTATATTGCTCATTCCCTTTTACTTGCTCTGTGAAATCATGTCATGGTGGTGGAGCCTTAAACACAGGAAAAATTAAGGTTGCTGGAAGTGCTACTTATTGGGTAGTATGCTTCAATTTTATTCAAGATGATATATCACTGTTCTTAATTTCTTCCTGCTTTTCTCCATGAGCTGCTAGTGTTGAATTTCCTGCTCCTGATGCTGTGAGCCCTGCCACTCCTGGGGCGTCGATCGAGGCCTGCCACTTGTGCTATTAGGCGTGCCACCAGTGACCAGCTAACAATGCTCTTCAGCATCATGGAGGGTAACAGCACAGGTTGATCGTGATGAAATAACCACCGAGTTCATACTTCATTGAAGTGTCTGTGAGCTGTAGCAAGAAGGATTTTTCAAGTTACAAGCCAAAATTGGACAGAGTAGGGTGAGTGATAGCAGCTGAAAGCTCAAAAGACTGCTGAAAAGTCATCACACACACATTATTCTAAGGCACAGCAGCATTGTGTCACCGCACAAAGAAGGCCCGTGTGAGAGCACACATTGTGCATAGACTTCCGTGTACATGTCCATATTCATTCCTCTCTTTGGAACACCTTTGTTGTGATTAGGAAGGCTTAAACTAACTTATATGATGATTGACTATGCTTTTGTTTTTAGAGTAAAGGCTGGCATGTGAAAGAATCTAAGTAGCTTCCATAGTGTGGGTGTACGGAACACCTTGAACGTCAGCCTGCCTTCAGTTAGGAGAACTATTAGATGAGAGATGCATCTATTGGTTTTCAATGCCATTGAGAATTTAGTAATACTGTTGACACTATTCTTATATTGAAAAATCGCAGTAGGTAAATCGTCTGCAAGGGCTGTGAACTGTGAATGCATCTTCCACGTAGCGTTTCTGAAACAGCCTTGAAAGGGAGTGACGCATTTATTCATATTTCCAATTATTGCACTTTTTTCCGCCAACGCAACACATGATCGCATCGATGTTCTACTGACCGGATCTTTTCCAGATAAGCCCCGCCACTAATCCAACACGTAAGTTCACCCCCTTTTAACATTCGAAATAATGCACCTATCGACTTCACATTACTCTCAAAAGAAGTATTGAAACATTCTTTCGCGTGAATCGTTTAGTGTTTTAATCTTTCTTTTGAGCTCCCCTCACGGGGATACAAATATTGTATCTATGGGAATTAGCGCTCCCAGGGGGACAATGTGAGGGCCCGAGCTGAGAGTCAGGTAGGCCTTCTTTGTGTTGAAATAAAATGCTTTTGTTATGTTAAGAACCATCTTTTTTCGGTTCACTGTTGTCCTGTTTTTTCAGCGCCTACTACTCTCTACTTCAACTTTGATCTTGTTTCATGAACTTCTTTCTTATCTAACTGTTTCTATGCCCTTTCTGCATAGATTCCGCGTTCCCTTAACTCCATACTAAATGGTGCCTTTTTCCTTCCTCTCTTTGGATCACCTTTGTTGCGGATAGGGAGGCTTAACCTAACTAATAATCTAATCCAATCTTTCTTTTGAGAGTTATTTGAAGTCGATAGGTGCAATATTTCGAAAGTTACAAGTGGGTGTACGTATGTGTTGCATTAGTAGCGGGGTTTATCTGGAAAAGATCCCATTGACGTGCGTGTTTATTTCATGATTCCATTGAATATATTTGACTCCTGACAATTTGTGGATGCTTCAAATAACTTTGGCAAGCGACGCGAAAACGTTACTGACGGGTTAATTTACTTGCACGACTGTCGCGACGGGTTAATTAACTCGTTCAAAATTGTTAGTATCAGGTGTAAAGCAACACTCAGGTGGTATGCACCTGGACAACTCCTTGTATCATGGAAAATCTGCGTGTCATTTTTTGGGTGCTATATTTCCTTCAAATACAATGTTGCTTGGACACTACTAATCAATTTGTGCGGTGCATCGTTAGTTATATGATGGAAAATACCGGATAAAAATTTTGCTGCTTGGTATGTTGGCGCATGGATGAAACTTACTACAGGTCGTCTTTGGTTGTTAGCCTGATGCGTTTTAGTTCATTATTAATCGTTTCAATAAAAATAATACCATAAGAATTTATGACATCGCTATTTCTTTTTCGAAATTTATGTTCTAAATCATTTGCAAATAATTGCTCCATATATTAGAAGCGCGCAATTATTTGCATAAAATTTTTTTAAAATACATTGACTTCCCCTGTTGATGGTCATATCAGATTGAGACGAAAACTTGGAGAGAGAAAGTGTTTCGTTGCTATTGTAGAAAGCATTGAAATTCACGAAATGTCACTTCTAGGATAAAAAAGAAATGTTCCATGTTCTTTAAAAATTAACGTACACCTACACAAAAGCCTGTAATTCGCCAAAAACGTATGTAAAATGTTGTTAGATGCAAACTTGTAAACCAATGCCTAATCGTTTTCGAGAGCGTTCCTACCCCGCTTTGGTGTTCGATTCCGAAGAAAAATTAAAAAAAAATGTACTGCTGATCTCATTGCGCTTTTTGATTATTTTACCACATTCAGGACATGAATTTAACCTAATTGCGGGTGACTCTCGAAACATGAATTGCAGATATGTACATGAATGCGCATTTACGTGTATGTATTGTGAATGAAATATTAATAAAAAGTGTTGTCAGTGTAACCGCAATTCTCTATTTTGACTTTCACTATCCTTACTACGCCCAGAAACGTTTATAACTTTAGCATGAAAATTAGACCCTCAATCCAAACGAGTATCGCAGTAAAGGCTGGATACGCAGCCAATTGAAAGCCTTGTTAACAATGACGTCAGCTTCGAGTCATGGCTGCTAGAAGCTGATTGATTGGCGTGCGTGCGTACGTTTGTCTAGAGCGGGTTTGAGGTCCACCGTAGTTTTGAAGTTCTTCTTATGTAAGTGTTCTGTGGCCCTGGACAGACCGACTTGTGCCGCTGACTGTAAATGATTGTGATGAAACGTTATTACCATTTGGTCTCCGTGTGACGGCGGCCATTTTTTTCTCCTACATGTGCGGTCGTTATAGGGTAATTTGCAATGGTTAATGTCGCTGATCTTCAGTCTACTCTAAAATTGTTCCAAGAATTTACTGTAAACATCCAGCCCATACATAAAATATTTTGTAAAATGAAGCATCGAATGACGAGTTAATTAATTCATTGATCAGTCTAATGCGGAACTAGGTTAAATGAATTAGGTTAGGCATAATTGTACACCTTAGAGTTGTGTCGATGGTAGGATGTTCTTAAATCGTCGTTAGAATACACTGTTTACATCTAGCCCTTGTAAACTATTCTGTAAAATGAAGCATCGAACATCGAGTTAACTAATTCATTGAACAGTCTAATTTGTAATTATAGGATATGTGTATTAGGTTAGACATAATTGTACACCTTAGAATAGCGTTCATGGTAGGATGCCCTATTCGCTGAACTTATCCGGGCCCACAGGTATCTATACTCAAATTTGATCATTGTACTATACTTAAGAAACAATCTACATCTGTATCGCTTTTGGTAAGTAAATTTTTTAAATTTGAATTATTTAACGTTTTAATGTGGTTAAATCAAAGTTAATTTTGACCTTAGAATTAACTTTAAGGCTTCATTGGAATAAGAAGAAAATATCGGAAGGTCGTGAGAGTGATTGCGTTTTGATTGTAATTTTGAGAAAGATTGACAGTCACCGTGAAACACATAAATTGTGTCCGCAATGATACAACGTTTGTGTTGTTTTATGTGTTCCCTAATTTAATTGCTACCACCATATAGATTTTAATTTAACCCTATTTTAAAGGAAACAGAGAATACTTTAACAACAAAAAGTTAAGGGCAAAAACAAAAGATGTCCACATTGTTTAAAAATTTTTGCATGTGGTTAATTCTAAAAAACGAACGTTTTGGGCCTCGACTCATCATCAGCAAAAATTTGCAATTATAACACAGAGAATCAACATTCAGACTAGGTAATTGCACGAACGAATATTTTAAGTTTATCAATTGTTAGGGTAGGTATAGAACATTCATATTTCTGGTTTAAAAGATTACCTATTCTATCATTGATTAGCGTAAGAGGGAAACCATTAGCTTTGAAGAAATTGAATTCAAATTCAAATTTGGAATGCAGTGAAAAGAGGAGCAAATATTGTGCGCTCGGAACAAAAGGGTTCTAATGCCGTTAACTTTAAACTGAAAAGGACAAAAACTAAAAAAAACTGGATCCCAAACCAGAGTTAACGGCATTAGAACCCTTTTGTTCCGAGCACACAAAATTTGCTCTTCTTTTAAATCCCTGCATTCTAAATTTGAATTTGTATGCAATTTCTTCAAAGCTAATGGTTCCTCTCTTACGCTAATCAATTACCGGTTTACAGTAAAACGTGATTCTCTGGTTTTGGGATCCAGTTTTTTCAGTTTTTGCCCTTTTCAGTTTAAAGTTAACGGCATTAGAACCCTTTTGTTCCTAGCGCGCAATAATTGCTCCTCTTTTCACTGCATTCCAAATTTGAATTTATACGCTATTTCTTCAAAGCTAATGGTTTCCCTCTTACGCTAATCAATGCTAGAATAGGTAATTTTTTAAACGAGAAAATTGAATTTTCTCTACCTACCCTAACAGCTGATAAACTTAAAGTGTTCGTTCGTATTCCGTATTTTGGTGACCAGTCAGAGTTATTGAAACGGGAACTGATGTCACTGGTGTCGTCCTTTTTCCCTCATGTGTCTCTTAGAGTTGTCCTAGTCAACACATTCACTATTGGTACTTTTTTCCGGTATAAAGGCAAAATTTCTTCGCGTCTCCGCTCTAGTCTTGTCTATCGAAACAGGTTTTGACAGTGTATTCATCTACGTATGTCGGTTCTACAACCCGTACATTACGTGTCACACAGGCGGAACACGTCGGAATAAGTTCCAGAACTGGGGCTCGTCTTTGTCACCCTCCACACTCTGCCATAAAATCTCGTATAGAGGAACAGTGTGACCTTAGAATTTCATATTCTAATTTCTCAATTTTAGGGTCTGTTCGTAATGTAACTAAACTTAGAATTCTTGAAGCTCTTCATATCCATAGGAACAAACGCAATCTTAATGATATGCAAAGTGCGCATCCCCTGCATCTGGCTGGGCAGCTGTAGCTTGAGGGTGCTCTCTGGTATTTACATTTCATTCCGTCTCATTACAAAATGCATTCATTTTCTCCTTTACTTGTATGCAGCTTATTGGGTGTGTAGTTTGTCCATGATCACCAGTATTTTTACATCTCTAGTAATATACAATATGTGCAATTACCTAGTCTGAATGTTAATTCTCTATGTTTATTATTGCAGATTTTTGCTGATGATGGGTCAAGGCCCGAAACGTTCGTTTTTTAGAATTAACCACATTCAAAATTTTTCTTAAAAATGTGGACTTCTTTAGTTTTTACCTTTAACTTTTTATTGAACTTGCTAGCTGAGCAAAATTTACCTACTTTAGCAACATCTTTGGTGACGGTTATGTGACATCACCTATGGGTGTACAGTTCCTCAATGCATTGAAGTGACGCAATATTATGCATGTAGAATGCCGCACCAGTATGGAATTTTCGAAGCCATGATTTCTTTGTCTTCGCACTATAAAACTCATACTAGTGTTAGTAAATATTTTAGTTGAACCATAACTTTTGTCTCTATGCGTTGCCAAGTATTTGTTTAGGTCAATTTTATAATCTCCCACTCCAAAACTTGCAATGACAATAAAAACAAAACACACGTAAGAGAACCACACTCATTTTTCATCTTATACTTCAAGATTTATTATGCTGATAATGTCTCAGTACACGTACAAAAACCACATTCATTTTTTGTAATTTACTTCAACGAATTTTGATGCTGAGCCACAACCATTTTTTTGTACTAAGGAATTGCCCATACTCATTTTTATTCCCACGTGACCGTAGTTGTAAAAATCATGAATTGTCAGTACATTTAAGTAGTTGAAACCGTGTCACGGTTGCCAAGATTGGAATTTTAGAACCCTGAAGACGTGAATTTCAGAATCCTAAAAATTTGAATTTCAGAACCCTAAAGACATGAATTTCAAAGCCCTTAAGACATGAATTTCAGAACCCTAATTAATGAATTGCCGAATCCTAATTAATGAATTTCAGAACCACAAGGCATGAATTTTAACACCTTAAAGATTTGAATTTCAGAACCCTAATACATGGATTTCAAAACCATAAAGACATAAATTCAGAACCCTGATGGTATTAATTTCGAAACCCTAAGATATGAATTTCAGAAACTAAAGACCTGAATTTCGGAACCCCACGAAATTCAATCTTTTTTCTGTGTAATCATGCAGCGTTTTAAAAGGCCGCCGTCACACGGAGACCAAATGGGAACGTTTCATCATAATCATCTACAGTGAGCGGCAATACTCTGTCTGTCTAGCGCTACGAAACCGTCAGATTTCAGCCTTAGTTTGGGACCAGTTTAGTCAAACTAAGGCTGCCATCTGATTGTTTCGTGGTCCTGGACAGACAGACTAGTGCCGCTAACTGTAGATGATTATGATGAAACGTTCCCATTTGGTCTATGTGTTATATGATCAAAGTGTTATATGATTTGACGCCGTGGTACCTCATTAAGTCGCTAATTCATTCCTCCTTGCTAAATTGCAGTTCTGTGTTGCGCTGGGAGGTGCCGGAACTATAATGGCCTCCAGTTCTTTGTTAAACGTCAGGACGTAAGAAGATCCGCCCTAAAAGTCCTTGTGTCTTTTGTCACTATGAAGACTACTTAATTCTGTGAATTCTCCTAATTGGGAATTTAGCGTTGACAGTTTGTCGTGTTAAAAAAGTTTGAAATATTCAAAGTTTTGAGTTCTTCTGTGCGTCATTTCCTGTGTTCAGGTTAAAAATCCCACAATGTGGTCAACTGTGTGTGAAATGAAAATTAAAAAGTCGGAATAGAAAAGTTTCACTAATAAAAATTCAATATAACCTCAAGCGAATAGTCGATGTAGAAAAAGTTTTACAAATTAAAATTCGAAATGACTTCAAGTAAATGTATTTAATTCATGGTATTACCTCCCATTTCCTGTCTAACATCTGATTTATTTCACAAAGAATGTGAGCGTTGTTTGTCCTTACATGCTATCGTTTGCTTATCAGGGGGGCACAAAATAGTTCATAAAACAGGTTCTCTGTTTATTCTTTTCGAGGTAAGTAAGCCTCTAGGATTTTGTTGAAAAATGTCTAAAGCCGAAGAGTTATCGCAAAATACGCTTCATGTGATCGTTGAATGTTACAGAGAAGAAAATTGTTTTCAGAATATACGCCTGAAAATGTTATAAGGCAAACGAAAATTGATACAGCTGCAAACAAATCGAAGAGTGGCATACCAAGCAAGATCAAAGGAAAAAATTAAAGGCGGAGGAGTAGAAAGGCAAAGAACGATAATTTGACTGTCCGTGGTGAAATTCGTAACCACCTTGAAGAAATTGAGATTGACGTCAGCAAAGACACAATAGAGCGCTTCAACTCAAGGAAGATCACATGGAAAGTATCATCGCTGAAACTCATGCACGTAGGTGGTTGAGTTAAATTTCAAGCCGTTAGGCTCTTTCACTTTGTTATTATTCAGTAAACAAACGTCATGAAACGCGAGCTGATAACGATGAATTCGCGCACTCGGTGAACTGAGAGCGGCGTCGAATTCGAGTTCCAAATGCCGATCTTGAATGAAATACAAAAAACAGTATCAATGTCACCTACCGGATGGTAGTAGCAATGTCAATTTCACATATCTGATGGTAGAAACAGTATCAATATCATATAACTGATGGTAATAACAGAGTGAAAATTACATACCTGACGTCGGTTCTTGGTATAGGAGCCCTGATCAGATAAGCCCCGCTGGAGAGAGACATTCCGGAGAAGTAGAGTCCAGGCAAATCGTTGTTGCCTTTCTTGACAGACTTGGTGACGAGAACGCAATTAAGCAGCTGAAACAGAGAAAATCACGCTGAAAGAAAGGTTGATTTAAAAATAAATTGGTGTTTCATTCTAATCAAGCCTGATACATATTATCTTGCACATTGTTTTTTTAAAATGCCTGCCGACAAAAAAGCAGTGACGGTTCCCCCGGTTAAGACGGTACCGTTTCCGACCCCTGGGTCGAATGGGAAATTATGGCTGAGTTCTCCCTATTTTCAATGGGGAGAAAGACCGGGCGGCATAGTTGGGATTCGAACTAGCCACCCTTTCCGTAATAGGTGGGTACCCTAAACACGATGATCTAAGTTAACCTGACGTTCAATTAGATATAATATGCTTTCATTTCATACAACAAAAATACGTTTGAATATCTTAAGGCGTTGACCTCAATTGGTTAAAGTGAAGTTCACTATTCAACTCACATTTAAAGTAAATCGTAGTGAGTAACTTCGATATTAGAAAACATTACCTGGATCGTGCTTTTATTTAGCTTTAATCAAGCATTTAGGAAAATTGAGTGAGTGACTACAGGGCGATCAGCAGCATTATGAAAACTCCCTCTGTGGCCACCGGTGGCTCACGTTGCGGTCAAAGCGTCAGCGTTCAATGAGTAGCATGTACAACGTGTGTGCTATTCCATCTTTTGCTTCTGGATGCAAAACATTACCGGAGATTGACGTCGCAATGGCACAACGCCGCTCAAGTCCTCCAAGAAAGAATGTCAATATTTGTAATGAGTTTTGATATAAATCAATAACATTTTTGAAATGATGTCCGTTTTTGTGACCTGCTTTCTTTTTATAACTTCATTGGGAAAAAACCTGCACTACAGCTAGAAACACAAAAGTTAGGAAGTGATTTGAGCTGGAATAAATTCATTAACGTCATTCGCGTAGTGGGGAAAGAAGGGCGGTTTTCGGCTCTTTTTGTGTTCATATTTTTAATGAAGGAATTCAAAGGTTGAACCTCGCTCAAGGGGAAACCTTAAGGAATTAAAAATGGAAAACTATCTCTTAGTTAAATTTCATGTACTGCATAACTCTAGTGACTTTGATATTTTATTATGGAAACAAAAATTTTCCTACAGCTGAATAGAATTGGAAAAGAACTGTAAAGTTTATAGGATTATGAACTTTGAGCAATAATTAATCTTTCGAGATTTAGATTTTTTACTCGTTAATTTTGCCTATCACGACTTCCTTTCTCAAATCCGCCTCGCATGACTTCTTTTTTCAATCCTGTCGGTCACGACCCCACCAGTGGCAACTTATGCATGTAAGTTCGACGTGTGTAGTCAAAATTTCTTGCAATCAGAGTATTTGGCGTCCATGAGGCAATTTTAAGAAGAGAAGAGGCGTCCTAGTTCACATAAGTAGGAGGCTTCTAGATTGGGAACTTCTAGCCTCCTACTCATCTAGATTCCTGATGAGTTTATCGCTACGCTAAACAAAGAGAGAGCTCAAGAACCCTCTGTGTTTCAAATTACCTTAGTCGCATCATAGAGTCCGGCCTTTGCCCTCAAAGCCGCCTAGTCTGAGGCCTTTCGCATACCTTCTCGAAAACTGACCACGACCTTCTCAACATTACACACGGCTTGACAAAACACACGACACAAAGCGCACAAATACACGTCACAACACAACTCAACGTTCACGCACAAGCACGCGCTGTTGGAAGTTTTATTATAAGAAAAATTTATGCACAAAGGAATATTAATCAATTCTGCAAAACGAAATGAATAATTCGTTATAATCATTTTACGAGAGTTTGAACACTTGCATCGCAACAGATGTACGTTGTATTGAACATCTTGAGTAAACACCTTACCTAATGAAAAGTATTTCTTATGGTCATAATAACTGAAGCTGATATTCTACTCCTTGTGTTCACACTAAAAATGTTTTCCTAAGATCAACATTTCATTTCCCTGTCACTCTCTAGCACGAGTTTTTCCCAATACGTTTCAAATTTCGTCCTCAAAACTTTAATTGTTGAGTAAAAAGTGCTTATTTCAACGGTTAAATTTCTCGTGTGGAAGTTTGTTCAACAAAGTGCAGGTCACTCTGTACAAATGTACACATATACTATCTGCATAACACAGTGATTTTTAGCAATGCATCCTTATCAAAAGTTTTGTTAATCAGTACTGCTATGACACTAACTATAATAGACTGGATGCCATGGTAGAGAAAATAAGGTACAGCCGTGTACCTGCATTTGTTCGTCTAGCCAATAGAAAGGATTCATTTCAAGCACACTGGAGGACATCACTGTTTGAACATGTCGTTGGGTCAATAGTGCTGCCAGATTTGCGGTTAGCAGTGCTGCTAGAGGTTCGATGCCTCGACATAAAAATTGTGACATGGTCAACGAAAAAATGACTGGTTTGACGTGACCAGTTTCGTCTACCGTTCTGGATGCGCATAATCGTCTTTGAAGGACACTCAGTGAAAGTGAAATGAAGAAAAGTGAAATGACGATTCAAAATTCTATCAGAGGACCAGGACTTGGAATTTTGATTCATGTCTCAATAATCGAGTTTCTCAGGGACTGACTAATTAAGGACAACTCGTAATTAGGTGCGTCGGGCATCACCTTTGTGAATCATTGGTATTACTGAAAACTATTGATTTAATTAATGCCAGCTTTCATGCTCGATTTGAAGCTTATATTGGAAATCATAAAATAATTATTGCCGCTCTATTTCTCCAAGCGACTGCATTATGTCTTATTAATTTACAGGGTAATTCCGACGAAAGATTTTGTAACAATACTGAGCGGTTCGTATATTTTCTTTTATTTTGTGGCTGGTAGGCGGCTAGTGGAGAGTCAAAATTCCGTTGACTTAATATCGGGTTTTCCTCGCACATTGGCCTGGCCGTAAAAGGCATTTGTTACTGTCGCGCTTAGCTATGTGGGCTCCAACAAAGGGGAGCCCGGCGTGAGAAAGCGAGTCCGAGTAAAATGACGTTCACACTGGGGACATATTGGCCATAAAACGCAACACGTGTATACGAGGCTCACCACTGAGGCTCATATTTGTGTGTGTGTGTATACGAAGTTCCCTATTCGCAATGATCGAGTTCGTGAGGCGCGAGCAGCGCGACACAAGAGTGCCTCGCAACTCTGTCTCCGGTCAGTGTGCAGTTAACAGTCATCAGGTGGCGTATTGCCTTTTTCTCATCCATTGTGGATGACGCAACACTGCCGCGAGGAGCTATTTTGCATTTTAATTGAAATGTACAGAGCCCATTAATGTCTGTGGCAGAATAAAAGCAGCGAATATATGGATCGTAATAAGATGGAGGCCGCTTTCACTTATATTCAAATGAAAATGAACAAATGTATTAACATTTCACTCATGCAAATAAAAATGAGATTACACAGCCTACGATGCAGCAACAATATTTAGACAAGCTTGTCTGCAGCAGTCCATCTTTTATAGCGTGCTGCGATGAAATATTTTGATCTCACCGATGCCCCACCAGTTGTTGTGCACCTATGTTTTAGATGCATAATTTTCCATCGCTTCAAATCAGTTTTTATGATTCTCTAATTTGATTAGCTGTTATATCTTTAGTTACCGTGACATTTGGTTATGTTACATTATTGTATTTTTGTTAATAAGGCATAACCTTTCAACCTCCTCGCCAGGATATCGGTTGATTTATAGGTGTGCTGCCACCAGATCCTGAAGGAGCCACTAATCGGATTATTATTATGAATGATCAAACAATGGTAACATGTATCCATGCCTCGTTTTATATTTTCAGAACACAGGTATTGATACACTTCTAACCAAGACGAAGATTAACTTGTAAAGAATCAATTTAACGTACGCGACAATTCGACACTATTGAATAACCATTTCTGAAACACATAGAAATTGATACATATATCGCTGGCTATATCAAAACGAAACTACGACCTGAGGATATCAATTGCGGTTGGGTTGACAATGGTAACCGAATAGGAGAAAAAACTCATCTTTGATGGAGAGGACAATGATGTGTCTGGTAAGTCAGCACAGGGAAGCGCCTTAGATTCCATTTTTGGGATGACGGCCTGGTACGTCGGTACATGGAAGCGCCATAGATACTAGATTGGTTGTCGGACACTTTAACACGGAAGTGGTATGACGTGGAATGGCTTTCGTAATGAGTCTATGTTCGATTTTCACTCGACAGTTCTACTCTAGTATGACAAAGAGTATGATAGCCTGCGCCCCTATGGGCGAGGGCAGCGAGGCCTGAAACACACTTGTGGCTTAGATGGTGTCAGTCGCTCCACTGCCTCGTACCGAGTTCCCTCTGCCGCCTGTTGTTGGGCGTGGATAACCGCTATGACTGGGCTCTCGATCGAACGTCGTCATGTAGGATTATGAAAGTCATCCTAGCGTACATGGAAATATGCCTAATTGAATCAATAACCAACATATGAATTCCCATGATGAAATACTAAAATTCAAAAATTATTAAATATTCCTATAAATAGAAGAACTATTGATTAAGGGTATATTAAATTGTAGTTGATGGCAGCTTCGGGTCTGCTCGATGAAAGACTTCGATATGACGTGACGTGTTCGAGACGTCGGCGCTGTATTGCGAAGGCTTGTCCAGATGTTGGGCTTCTTGAAAGCTCTTTGTAGAGTTGGCATACCTGCATCCGTAGGTAACTCGCAATGAAATATCTCTTCAAGTACGATGATCGACGCAGTTCTTTTCGGAGAATCGAAGTGAATACGCAGGCCTGTCGTAGCACTCGAAGTATTCTAGAGCACAAAATTCCTTGGACGCGAGATATGATGGATCATATCAGCGGTTGGCCACACACTGACTGGTTTTGAGCAGCGCGCGCGGAGACGAGCGTAGTCCGCACTGTCATTGAGCAAGCAATTGCGCCTGAAGCGAAAGCAAATAGGCGGGGTTAGCGCCTCCCTTCACTGCTCACGCGCGCACTCAATGATCGTGTCAACAGGCCTTAATTAGGAAGGCGAGGTACCACCGTGCAAGGGTTAGACCAATGGTTCTTAACCGGGGGGCGCGCCACCCCTGATGATGGGCGTGAGCAGATTCCGGAGGGGGGGGGGGGTCACGAGCCTCTGCAGTAAAGCCTGATTATTCCCTGTAATGTTTTTGACAAAAGAGAGTCTCTAGACAACAGCAAAGGAAGACTTCAATAGTTGAGATATGGAGTAGTTCTGGTTCAAGTACCATTCAGTTTACCCTTTGATCGCATTCAAGACACTTTAGGTTCTTGTGATGTTTGATTCACGTATATATGTGGAACTGCATTTTCTGCACTCTTAGCCATCAAAACTAAATACAGACTGAGCGTTGAAGGAGATTAACGTTGCGCACTTTCTAGCAGTCAGCATCACGTTCAAAATCTAGTGTCAAAGAAACAGTGCCAAGAGTCACTCTTATTTTTTTTTAACAACGAATTTCCACCTCAGCGGGGGACTACTATTGTATCTATGGGAATTAGCACTCCCTGAGGGAAAAGGCGAGGGCCCGAGCTGACAGTTAGGTAGGCCTTCTTTTTGTTGACATAAAAGGCATTTGTTATGTGAAGGACTATCTTTTTTCGATTCACTGCTGTCCTGTTTTTCAGCAACTACTACTTTCTTCTTCAACTTATACCTTGTTTTACAATCTTCTTTCTCAAGTTCCTGTTTATATGCATGCCCTTTCTTCATAGATTCCGCGTTCCTTTAACTCTATACTAAATGATGCCTTCCTCCTTCCTCTCTTTGGATCGCCTTTATTGCGGACAGAAAGCCTCAAACTAACTTATAATTGTTGTTTTTTTAGATCTAATAGCAATGGAGCAATATCAAATATGTCAATAATGCAATTGGTTAATATTAAATGAAATAGAATTGATGTATTCAATAAGAAATCCATGTCTTTTGTTTCTGCATTAATCTGAGTGCGACATTTATTCAAAAACACTAGGGCTCGAAGGGGGGCTCGAAGGAAAACATAAATTCTTTAGGGGGCGTGGCAGTAAAAATGTTAAGAACCACTGGGTTAGACCAATCAGAAAACGACGCACCAGCCCAAGAGAAAAAATCTCGAAGCTTTTAGAAGAAGGCAACGCAAGGGGATATAGCGAAGCTCAACTGCAGAACGTGGTCTTTTCTGGGTGGTATGATCGAGCTGCATGAAGTGATTGCGTAGGCGAGGCGGCCAGCATGGCACGCCGGTGTGACGAACACCAAGCACAGCTTAATTAACACTAGTGTCAGAGTGAGAGTGGGTTTAGAACGAAGAATTTAATGCATCAAGAGCATCGTGTCATCAGCATTATGCACGTCAGGATATCAGAAACGACACACCAACGGTACCAGACACCAGAACCTACGCATCAATCGTAACTACGAGGCACCGGTGACCGCCAGAAGCTAAGAACTAGATGGCGAGGCGCACAGCATTGAAACGAGTTGACTTGTCACTCGTGAGTAATCTGCATGAACCTCCAAGTACCCAAGTACCTACAGCGTGCCGATCTAAACCACGCATCAATCCGTACCAGCAACGCACGTCAGCGCACCTGTGAGAGCAGCATCGGAACGCGCGTAGGCATCACTCAAAGCTGACATGAACCGAGCATTGGCCCAGCACAGTGCCGCAACGAAGAAGCAGTTAGCAGGGCGGCACTTCAGTTCGACGAATATTCACATACGTGAACAGGGACAGTTGGAAAGAGTGAAAAAGACTGGGAAGTGAACTCATAACACCGTCCTCTGCGCGTTAATTAGGAATTGGGGGGTTTGTTTTTTGAAGTTAAAATGATTAGCGAATGTGCGATCTTCAAGTATTGTTTGAGACTCACTGTCTGCAGCGTTTTTTTTTGTGGTGAGTTACATAAGCGGTACGTTTGTTGTTGTTTTTTTAATGGCCATGTTTGGTTGCTAACGTGAAAATTTGCCCAGTGTCGTAAAAATTTTTTGCTGTCGATGACTCATGTGTTCATTCTTAAATGTGAATAAAATCAGTGAAATGCTTTACTTGTAGTTGTCATTAACCCGTGTAGATACTGGTGCATTGATAGATGAACGTAGGACACTCACTGTTTCAATTTTCTCATCTGTTCTTTATTTCCTCCTGTTATGCACTTTCATCTCTGAAATTTTCGTTTCCTCTCTTACTGTTTAAACACCTTCAAACTCCTCCAAACGTTGACGTTTAAAGCACACGCTTTGACTCTTCTCGTGAAAATTTCAATGAAGTTTGATTTGAATTCATCATCATGATAACGATGAGCGTTGAATATTTTTCAAGAATGTCTTTTACTGAGGAAGATTGATATTGAACTGTACAGTATATTTTAAGCAGTGATTGTTGTAATATTAATAATCTTATTATAGGAAATGATGCATCTAAGAGGATAGAAAAAAAAAAATAAAGGGTACGACTGCATCGAATTCTGTTGGCCATTTCAGCATACAACTCAACCACATAGAGTATGAATTACTTTGACGGTCAGTGAGTTTAATATAAGTTCAGTGGGAGCATTTGCAAGTATAATATGGAACAGTCATATGATTGAGAACATTTATTCTGTGTGTTTCACAAAGAGTGTCACACGATGACTTTTGATTCCACCTTGAAGCCTTTTTAAGGGTCAATGCAACGGAAAATCGTTACTGAAATATAAGCTGTATAACATATTTTCATGGTGCAAATTCGTATAAGTAAAAATAAAAACAGCAAGACTATGTATCGAGTATCATGAAACAAGGCCATTCCCAGAAACTCCTACATCCTTAGTAACCTTTAGGAAACTTCTCGTCCCTTCGTCTGTACATTATGTCAAATAATCTTTTGTTCATTGTAATTGACCGTCCATGTGAATATCAAGTCGCCGGCGAATGAATTGAAGCAAAATTGAATGCAATTTGTTAATTTGATGTTGATTTGTTGAATCATGAGAAATCTCTAAGCGTAATTTACCCTCATTAGAGATATTTTTCAGTATTTCGACCGTCATTTTGCTGCTTACACATACTGAAATAAGATTTTCAACGTTTACATGGCTGCGAATTAGCCTTACGAACATCGTTGATGCATTTAATGTGTCAACTATACAACTGTTCCAAAAGAATTTTCGTATTTTTAAAGAAACAATCCTTAAAATTTCCTAATCAAACCGACTCCACCATGTGTTCGACAATTGACATGGGTATTAGGATACCCATATGTGTTAATCAACTACAGATTTTATGTTAAGACATTTGAAAAACAACGATGGTTTTTGTATCATCTCTATTGGATGTAACCTTTTCTTTTTTATCTTTCACCTTTCACTATTTGTGTTTGAAGGAATTTGAAAGTATTAGATTCAACCCTCATCAAGGTACGTACCTGGGTGGGCCGGTAAGCGTAGGCACCACAGAGAGGGTTCAGGAGGCACTGCCCTCCGCAAACGACGGCGTTCCCAGCCGTCACAATGGTTTCTTCTCCTTGGAATGGTTCGGAGGAGAACCAGAATGTGAAAGTCCGGACGGTGATAGTCATCACCGGAACCGACGCAAGCCACCCCAGCAGGGCTATCCGCAATCGTAGCAATTTCATGTTTCCATCACAAATTTATTTTCATGAGACACTCGTAAATCTCGATCTGCAAAGATAAACCAAATGGTTAGTCACGGCTGTATTCGCTCTTGAATATACCTGTTTGCATACAGTTTTGATAATTTTTGACGTAAGCTGCATGAATCATCGTTTTTGTGTCCGGGTGCATCTGGTATCAATCACTAACGCTCACACAATAAGCACTTGTAAGGCTATGTTAGATTATTTATGGTGGAAGTCTCTTTTGCAAGTGAACATGAATGATTAAAATGATTTTAACTCGTAGCTGAGACTCTCTATTTTTTTACAGAGGCATTTGTACTAGCTTTTTATACGATCTGTTAGATTATAACACTTTCCTTATCCCGCAAGATGTATGTGCTTATGGCCTCAAGAAACGATTTATTAATGTTCATCATTTATCCCATTCAAGGTTAATATTTACCGGTGTCGCCAATGATTATGGAACAAGTGAGTTTTATATTTTCTCGTTGAACTATAAGGAGTAGTCTTGCGTAGTTCTTAATTGGTTGCTTCCGGAGAACATCATAAAGGATAAATAAAAACATAAATTGCCCTCAAACAATTTCTAATAACATGCATAACTGAAAAGTAATTATTCTCAATATTTGCAGTGTTGACCACGCTTCTTCAAAACTGTTTTGATACGCTTTGGCATGCTGTTTACTAATTTTTAACAACTATTATGACGCTCCACCCCTCAACTGCTATGAAAAGGAAAAATCAGACAGTAAAGGCGAAACAACGATACGACAACTAACTATTCAATTTCAAAAATATTACGCAACCCTGCCTAATCTAATACGTTCTGAAAGATAGCTACCTGTAACGCAACGCAGAGGCTAGCTCGTTAGAAATTAGCTGGAACAGCAGGAACACGGCTGTGACAACGTCAGCACCAGCAGAAACCTCCTCCGGAACATACTAAAAAAACGTACAATCTTAGATCGCTATGAGAACTACGAATCGGAGAACGACAATATTCCACTATGAACCAACACCAATGACAACACGATTACTAGAACACCACAAACCTGAGTTTTTAATGCACTCAGTGACGATACTTTCAGACGGCAGGTTAATTAAGGAAATTAGATGAAATCAGTAGGAGACAAGTGCTTCAAGCGGAAAAATAGCCAGGATAGTTAAGAGATTTCGAAACTCCAGAAAGAAGGTAAAGTTCAAAGATCGTTCTGATCCAGGCTTCTTAGCCCATCAAGAAGACGAACGACTTCTTATAGTAATTGACGTCCCATGGACTGGTTAATTATTAGTATAATTAAGTTTCATAGTTAATTTCTTAATATTAATTTACTTGTTTGAAGCACCTTAGGAAACTTGACACGATAGTCTACAAAATATATGAAATGAAATAAAAGCACAGGCGCACAAAATCATAAACAGAGAAACACCCCCTCGCGCCATCCTGTTCTTGTCTCGGGGAGGGGGCTTGTGTGTTCAATGAAGCCCAAGGCTATGCTGTCCCAGGTTCAACCATGACAGACAGGCTTGGGCCGAGATCCAGACCAACTGGGATGGCAACACTGACAACCAAGCTGACAACAGGATACTCTACTGGACGCACATTGACCTCTCCTTGGATTTGATTGCAAGGCCGGCCGGAACCTAGACCCGACCTGCCGGCTTGATAGTCATGCGCGGCGAGGGTTAGCCGATGGCCGGGTGGAGAGGCTGGGGGCGGTTTAAACGCCAGTGAGGCGCGGAAACGCCTCGCTGGTTAGTCAAGCGCAACAACCTGCTGCATCTGCTCGTGGCAAAAGCTATGTCTGTGCTTAGTGAGTGTGCCCGTCAGGACTGCGTGAGCCTGACAGAAGGGTTCCCCTTGTTGGCGGCCGCCCAAAGCTGGTGCCGGCTCAGGGCACAGGTGAGACCTAACCTATTAACCATAGATATTTCTAACTCTAACCCCCCCCCCCCCC
>JACJUY010011177.1:3643-21075 GCA_014220935.1 Platorchestia sp. MABIK
GATGTTGTGAACCCCGCAACCAGCAGATGTTGTGAACCCTGCAACATGCAGATGTTGTGAACCCTGCAACCAGCAGATATTTTGAACCCTGCAACCAGCAGATGTTGTGAACCCCGCAACCAGCAGGTGTTGTGAGCCCAGCAACATACAGATGTTGTGAACCCCGCAACATGCAGATGTTTTGAACCCTGCAGGCAGCAGATGTTGTGAACCCCGCAACCAGCAGATGTTTTGAACCCCGCAACATGCAGATGTTGTGAACCCCGCAACATGCAGATGTTGTAAACCCCGAAACTAGCAGATGTTGTGAACCCCGCAACCAGCAGATGTTGTGAACCCCGCAACCAGCAGATGTTGTGAGCCCCGCAACCAGCAGATGTTGTGAACCCCGCAACCAGCAGATGTTGTGAACCCCGCAACCAGCATATGCTGTGAACCCCGCTATCAGCAGATGTTGTGAACCCCATTAGGCCTTCGAAACGCGCGAACATTACACACTTGCAGCTGCTTTACAGTTGCGGAGCTGCGCTTTTATAGCAGCTATAAATACAGTGCTAGCCTCAACCATGGTTGCACTGCCGGCTGTTCAGAACCGCCAGATGTCGTAGGACGACAAACGAAAACCGTCGTGTAGGAGCAGAATTGACCGTCTATATCCACGCGTCTGCCCCCAAGGGGAGGGTATCCCCCCTAGGGACGTCTCTGTAATCGCCAACTTGGATCACTCTAGGGCACGCGACCGAGTAAAAAACGATATTACTGCCTCAGCACTGCAAAAAATACCTGGGTGAAAGAAAAGAAAATAGTGGCCTGGGATCGAACCCACGGCAAGGAGTCTGTTATTGAATCTTGCAGTACGAATGAAAGCTCTTTGGCTTATTGCTTTGTGTTTGCTGAGATCAATTTGACAAATATAATTAGGGATTCTTCAAGTGGGGACTTCAAAGTACTTTGTGTTATAAAAAAGAGTGAATATGTAAGATAATCGACCGTAGATGCCGTTCGTTGAAGAATTGTGTCTCCGAAATGAGTGTAATGTGTATAGTTTATTGACTTTTTTGTAGGCCTTTATTCTTAGTAGGCCTTAAAATTTCGCTACTCAAATGGAATTGAATTGTGCTCCCATTACCTAGATCAAGGCAGAGGAAAAGTGAGCATACTTCAAAGCTTATCATAGGCTGTAATGAACAGGCGTTTTTTAAAGACGGTTTTCAAATCAGGGGATTTTGCAATAGAGGGGAGCAGTCATCAAATATCAGAACGAACCGTGATGGCTGCATTCAAAAGTAATACGATATTTACTTCAACTTCGGTACCATTAAAAGTGTGATGAAAAATCTCCCATTTTACGTAGGCTTCGTCGCAGTTTACGCAGAACACGGTTGAAAAAATTTATAATTTCGCCGAATGGGACTCAAAACCGCCAAATTTAATTGTTAAATCTGAAAGACGTTCAACATATTATTATTTTTTTCATTTTACTTTCTGTCATGAAAACTAGCGAGGAACCTTGAAACATAAAAAAAACAAAAACTTTTTATCGTAAGGTTGCATTCTAGCGCCCATAGTGAGAGGTACAAAGTGAGTTGCTGCTACATCATTTTTTAAATATTCATTGAAGAACTTCATGTGTTCTGTACAGAGCTTAATGCATTTCGACGGTAATCCGTCAAGACGCTGTTTATCGACAGGTTATAGGAGCTTTGTAGTCGACCAGCTAATGCTGACAAACAGAAAATAAAAGCACGAGTGCGCAATTGCTCTAAAATTGTTTAAAACGAGTGACCCTAAAACAAACAAATATTGGTAAAATTATTATAATCAATCTATACACACGTCTTCAGAAATTTCGCATACACAATGGGAGAATTCTTAACACAATGCGAGCATGTGCAATAAAAAATAGAAACATTTGTGATACACAAAAGGAACATGTCAAACTATTGGTTTGGCAAAGGCCCAATTTCTACATTTTGCGTGATGAAGCAAAATCAAAGGAAACGTCGGGTTCATCATGAAAGACGGCGAAAATTAATGAAATTCTGAAAGAACAGTAGGCTCTGGTGGGTTTTTCATGCAAAAACACCTCTCACACCTCGCCTTTTGCCTGGGTTTTCTAAGAAGGGCGTCTCAAAGAAGTCGACATCATTTTTCCGTCCATGTCGTGCGTGTAAATTCTCCCGTTCAAGAACATTTGAATTCCTTTCATCGCAGCGCTCACTTTTTCCCGCGCGAATTCTTTCTCAGTCATGAATGCGGAGCGGCTGCGCTGTCGCTGCACAGAGCAGTCACCTCGCAATGCTTGCGACTCAGCTCTGTGAGACGACGCAATGTGTCTGGCTCTAACTTAACACGTTAACTGCGACAGCTTAAACTGAAGTTAAATATTCAGCTCAAATTTCAAGTCCATTGCAGCAAGGAATTTTGAAAGTAGCTAACATTATTTAGCGTTAATCACGAATTTATGAAAATTGAGCACTAAGCGGTCAGCAGCATTATGAAAATCCCTCATTAACCACCAGTGAATCCTTTCGCAAGAAACGTGTTATGGTGAAATAAATTCATGCACGGGCCAAATTCTAAAGCTATGTTCGTCATTGTGGTCGTAAAAGTGGCTGTGAAAGTTATTCAGTGCGCTTGGCTACGTTACCAGCTTTTTGTTCAGCTTAAATTTTTTCATTTCAGCTTTTGGTTGGAAAAACACGCCAAAATTGCGCATCCAAGTCGACAGAAAACCTTTTCCTGCGAGCCGTGTGGCCGTAACGAAAAGAGTTTGAAAATCTGTCACCTCATTGTGGGAATCGCGATTAGATACTGTGATTTAGTATGAATTTTTGTCCTTGTGTCAGCAGCTTTCCTGTGCGTTCTTAAGTCAAACTAAGCGTAAAATTCTCCACTGAAAAAGTATCACTCTGATTTTCTTTGTTTTTTTTCATCTCTTTAAACACACGAGACTCCTGCCTTCATTACAAACATTTAAGAAAAACGTCAAAACGTACAACGCTATTGAAATCCTCTCCCTAGAAACAATTCATGAAAACCGTAAGTCATTAACTTAGCTAACGATTCTGAAAACCGGTGTTTTTCCAAAATTAACGGATTTCTCAGGAATCAAGTAATTCTACACATAAACGGATTCTGTTCATTCTTACTGGTACAAAGCAAAAACATCGCTTCTAAACTACCATTCGGCATGAAACAAGGCAATGCATCACGCAAAATCTGATGTTTCTGAAGCGACTCAATACATTGCACACACTCGAGCCACGTGTCTGCGCAACTAGTGTTTGAAATGAACGTTCATCCTCTCATTTTAAAGCATATTTAGGCTAAACTCTGGGACCGTGTCAGATTCTGTATCAGCTAGCACTTGAAATGCACGTTGATCCTCACATTTAAAATCTTGTTTAGGCAAACTCTGGAACCGCTTTAGTTTTTAATTTTTGTTTTGATAATACGTTTATTTTGATAAGAACGTTCACCCTCGCCTGTATCGGCTAGCATTTGATAATAACGTTCACCCTCGCCTGTATCGGCTAGCATTTGATAATAACGTTCACCCTCGCCTGTATCGGCTAGCATTTGATAATAACGTTCACCCTCGCCTGTATCGGCTAGCACTTGATAATAACGTTCACCCTTGCCTGTATCGGCTAGCACTTGATACGAACGTTCACCCTCGCCTGTATCGGCTAGCATTTGATAATAACGTTCACCCTCGCCTGTATCGGCTAGCACTTAATCCGAACGTTCACCTTCACCTGTATCAGCTAGCACTTGAAACAAAGGTTGACCCTGCCATTTTGGAGCTTGTTTAGCGCCGGGAAACTGAGCAGGCCGCGGAATCTGTGGTGCAGGGAGAGGTTGCGCCTGCGAAGCCACCCGCCTTCTGGCGCAGTCAATGTCCTTTTCCCCTTGGATGGCTTCCCAAGGAGCCGCCGTGGCGGGAGCTGCTCATGGCCACTCGGGCAGCGCACCTGGCAAATTCCACGACGCGGCTCGTGCTGCCGTCAAAAAACCCTTAGATAATGCACGCACAGGATCAAGAGAGATCGTCCTACGCTTCGGAAATACCTCCAACCGTACAAAGAGGGTTAGTGCTACGATCCTCCCGCAATATCAAGAGAGCTACTGATGCGCTCGAGAAATCATCTAAATCATCCTAAATCTAATACTGAGTGTCTGAAAAAAATTATTCATCCTGTTACTGACTTTATTGTAGGTTTTCTTTTTACGTATTCTTTTTTTTTTGTTTCACGTGTAATCAAGTTTTCTTTCGTGATATTAAATTTTCTTTAATTTAGAATTCTTTCCTTCGATTTAACTCAAAACACTTTCATCTACGTCAATGAACACCTGCATCAAATCAAAATATACGAGTACTGGCCAGTCAAAGAGGGAGTACATTTTTTGGGGGCATCCTACATTTTCTTTCTTGTTGTACTTCCAAGAGTTTGCCAGTATCTTACGTACAAGTTTGCCAGTTGAAGAAGGCAGTAGTGGCGAAATAAAAACAGTTTCCTCAGCCAATCAGTGACGTAGAAATCGCAATGGTCGTTCCAGTTAAAAAAAAAATCGAACTGAAAGTCAGCAGCTGGAAAAAGAACTAAAAGTTGCCGCCAGTCGGTAATGCGTGTCTAAAATAAGTTGGGAAGCAGCAGCAGAGCTGTGCCAGCCCACCGCGTGCGTACTAGCAGTCAACCACACACTCGGCTGTCTCCGTGGCAACAGCGATCCGCAAGCGTCACAGAGTCCAGAAGAAGAAGCCACGTGACTGACGTCTCCAGCATCATCACACGCACACAAACAAACACATTTCTCACGAACAAGGCTTAAGAGAGTGAAGAAAATTCTAGGACTGCCGAAGAAACAGAGCAGTGAAAGAAAGGAACCTGCGCACCGAAAGAAGAGGTTCAAGGTCATCCCAGGACAAGTTTTGGTTTGGCGCGAAACGACATGCGTACTAAAAGCGCGGGAACTGAGTACGACCGTACGTTCGCTCGTACCTGTTATCATTGCACCACACAGACGTGATGTGTGTCTTGCATTTGTCGTTATCGAGTCGCGTTGGATCGAACGTGCGACTGAAGATTGCCGCCGCTCTGACTAATTGCCCGCTTGTTGCGTTGTGGCTCAAGGCTTTGTGACTGCTCTTGATGTGGTTGAAGCAAATGGAGATCAGGGAGAAAAGTAATGAACGATCATATTTGAATAATAAACTTTGGACATTGGCTGTACTTTATCATTTGGTATTGTGTAAAGACATTGATCTGAATCAGGGTATCATCAAAGTTTGACACTATTTCGTTGGTAGAAAATGGTGAGTTTTTCATTTAAAAATTGGCAACTAGCGTCACGAATATTGTGCAAAATAACTAATAATAGCTGAGCTAATAACTAATAGTAACTGAACTCAATTAGGCATGCGGAACTGCTCACATTGATAAGATGCATGGATTAGTAAACGCACGCACGCAAACAGGCGCGTCTATAGACTCGTGTGAAACCAAATTTATTCCAGCACACCCAAACACACCCTCACAACCGAGTCTCGATCGTCGGAATAAAGCAACACTCTCTTTTAATTTCTTCCATGAAATTTTACGCCCACACACACCACTTGTAAACATGCTAGTTTTTACAGGTGGGTTGTGTATACATATTAGAGGGCAGTGACCAGCCACACCTGCGTAAACTTATGTAACTGATAACGAACTCCGCTACGATCATCCTCCGGCACAGTTCAAAGACTCCCTGTTTAGTTCATATTTGTTTCATCTCTTATTCAATAAATTCCCTGTAAATGTTTTGACCACCAATACCGTATGAAATTAAAATTGAGGTTCTTCTGATAAACTACGCTTGGAGACTGCTACAGATTGAGTCAGTCAAATGTGTGGAGCTGCATTTCTCTCCTGCACGAGTTTGTCAAATGTTTGGAGCTACATTTCTCTCCTGCACGAGCTTGTCAAATGTTTGGAGCTACATTTCTCTCCTGCACGAGCTTGTCAAATGTTTGGAGCTACATTTCTCTCCTGCACGAGTTTGTCAAATGTTTGGAGCTACATTTCTCTCCTGCACGAGCTTGTCAAATGTTTGGAGCTACATTTCTCTCCTGCACGAGCTTTTCAAATGTTTGGAGCTACATTTCTCTCCTGCACGAGTTTGTCAAATGTTTGGAGCTACATTTCTTTCCTGCACGAGCTTGTCAAATGTTTGGAGCTACATTTCTCTCCTGCACGAGCTTGTCAAATGTTTGGAGCTACATTTCTCTCCTGCACGAGTTTGTCAAATGTTTGGCGCCACAAGTAACACTAAAGACCCATTTCATTGTTAAAAAACAGCATCGTAATAAATACACCCTGGTTTTGTCTAATGTTGAAGAATATCAAAGAACTCGTCGAGAGACTCAGATGACCTCAGACAGATGCCGTGCGCAGAGGCAGGCGAGGACTGCACTTGCTTTTTGTCAGGCAGGTCTGGTAGTGAAGCCTAACTGTGCGGCTTAAGAGATCACGCAGAACGCTGCATGCATTTGTTGCAATTTGTATGCATTTGTTGCAACTTGCGTGCAGTTGTTGCAACTTGCATGCATTTGTTGCAACTCGCATGCATTTGTTGCAACTTGCATGCATTTGTTGCAACTTGCATGCATTTGTTGCAACTCGCATGCATTTGTTGCAACTTGCATGCATTTGTTGCAACTTGCATGCAGTTGTTGCAACTTGCATGCATTTGTTGCAACTATCATGCATTTGTTGCAACTATCATGCATTTGTTGCAACTATCATGAATTTGTTGCAACTCAAACGTACAGCCAGAGACTCATATTTTTATTGTAAATCTGATTTAGAGAAACAGGTTAACGTGTTTGCTGCAACTTAATCTAAGTCAAAGACCAACGTGTTGGTAGCAAGTTGTTGAATTTAATGTCAAAACTAACATGCCAATTGTGAATACTTGAACTTATTGTAAAAAACGATCGTACTTATTGTGAATTAAATTGAAATCTAAGTTTAACAAGTTTGTTGCGACTGAAATTTAAAATTAAAGACCAGAGGATTTATTACGACGCAAATTTCCAGTCACTGACTGGTGTATTCATTGCAACTCCTATTTAAAGCTAAGGTATTAATTGCGACTTAAATTTACAGCCCAACCGTTACGTGTACTTAGCAATTCGAACCTAAAATCAAGGATGCAAACGCTCAACTTAAATGCATAAGAATGATGGCTAAAAATGTTGACATGCTTCAACTGAAGTTCGTTTTTTGATGAAAAATAGATCTCTTAATGGACAAAAGTATTTCTATGGTTAATCAATTTCGTTTCATGCGTTCTGTTAGAGCAAAATTGGTTAATCAATAATAGTAGATGGAAATTGATGTAAAATTAGTTGATGGAAAATTGTTGATGGAAATCAAGAGTAAACTCGTGTACAGAAATTGATGTAAAATACAAAATCATCCTTGACGTGCGGTTTGATGCTGCTGAGCAGCGGACAAATTACCGATTTCTGCAAGTTGACACCTAAGATCTCAACTTAAAATAAGTAGAAAAATGCATTCTTTGATTACAGGAGAGAGATTTTTATATGAAACAGAGACCCCGCATTGTTTTTCGCATGTATTGGGGACTTCAAAACATGAGTGGAAAAATGGTGATTTTTATTTTATAAATTATTTAAATATGAATATGCATTTACATATAAACATACATATATGGATACTTTGGAACACCAAGTGAATCAATATTTTTATTTTTTCGAAGATGTTTAAAATTTATTTCAGCATTCGCAATCCTCGCATGTACAACATTTGTAATCTGTTACGTAACGATTATGTAATAATGAACAATCTGAAATTAACGAAATTGATCAATGAGATGAAATTAATAATACACAGAAGCATCACTCAAAGTAAATTTATAATCCCTCGCTCTTTCTATGCCCCTGCTTGTTTGTTCATTTGTTGTTCTTATGGTCTTTTGAATGAATAAACGGTCAGTAAAATGTTTAAATTTTTGGTTTTAATGAAGCTCACGTTTGTGACTCAGCAGCAAAATCGATGGAGTAATAAAGAAATCGGAATTTTTCAAAAGCATTAAAAAATATCGTGCACGCAAAAGCGTTTTCATGTGAGGATCAAAAGTAGGAAGGAGAGCGTATGCTGCATACCAATGTGCGCGACAGGCAATACACCAAAATAGCAACTAAATTGATCATGCTCTGTATTTTACCGAACTGATGATGGAGCTGGTCTCCGACGCGTCTTCGATTTTTCGTTTTTCTTAAATAAAATGATTGATTTTATCATGCATTTTCTTCGTTTTTAAATTTTTAGAAAATAGTAACTAGCTTGCGCTGGTTAGATTTCCGTTGCATTTGTTTTCAAGTAAGCCCAGGCGTCTTACGTCATTCGTATTCAGACCTGATCTCTTCTGCGAAATTCACTCACCAAATCTGGAAAAAAGCAGCGGGCTTCATTTTAAGAGGCACAGATTGGTCGTGTGCTTGACTTACGAAAGCGGGAGTTTCAAGGCATTTACGTCATCGTAGCGGTACAGTCGACAGCGTAAGTTATTCGGTCGATTTGGCTGCTTCGCGAGGTGTTTTTATACTGACTGAAATTCCCAAGTTTGATCTTTTCTGAGTAAAATTTTAGCATCTCATTGCCCTGCGAAGTGTTCAAATACAAGCTGTGATGAACAAATTGAAACTTGTAGATTTCGGCTTGAAAAAAATTAACACCACGTAACGTGACATAATCGACTGAAGAATGTACGCTGCATCTTCTACCGCTGAGGCATACATTTTTAATAAAAGAAACAGCCTGTACCCAGTTTAATTTTTTAAGTCGTTGCATCTATAATTTTCTCCCATCCAAAGCCACACTTGTACAGTTAAAGTCATGGATGCCCCTGCGAAAATGTACGACTGAAGAACTTCCGCTACGACGAAAAATTTTTTAACATCGACGTAAACCGCAAAGACGCAAATTATTTAATACAGACGTGGAATGTTAGAAAATTTAGCCCAAGATAATTTGACGAGCACGAAGGGCGCAACTACTAGAGTGTTGACTTCTGTTCGGAAGTGAGCGATTACCTGAACGTAGTCATTTATGCACAGAAACAGTAATTCAGAAGGAGTGTAATCAAACAGTAAAAATCAATTGTGAATATGAAATAAAAGAGGAGATTAATAATTCAAGTAGAATATCACTATGTTCTGATACGCCAATGTGATTGAGGATTAAATCAATTTTTTAAAATCAAAACCATTTTCCCTTGCGAGCAAATATTTAAACGACCTTTATTTTACAACCGAAGGGACGTGTAAATACAACCGAAGGGACGTGTTGTAAATACAACCGAAGGGACGTGTTGTAAATACAACCGGAGGGACGTGTTGTAAATACAACCGGAGGGACGTGTTGTAAATACAACCGGAGGGACGTGTTGTAAATACAACCGGAGGGACGTGTTGTAAATACAACCGGAGGGACGTGTTGTAAATCATCCGAATATAATGCTTGCTGAAGTAAATGAAAAGCTCCCGCGTAAGCACGTCAATGTTGCATTTAATAGCATTGTATATTGTGGTATTGTATATTTTAATATTTTATACTGTAATATTATATATTCTGACATTGCAAATTGCGATATTGTATACAGTAACAGTGTACATTCTAAAATTTTAAAACTGTATTATTGTATTTGTAAAACATTCTAATGTACAGTTTTGTAATCTGTAGCGAATTTATCCGTCTTCAGAAAATGAAAGTTTCAGAAACATCAATGGAAAGTTCAGTAAATTTATTTACAGGCGTTCCCCGACTTGGTCGTCTATTTTGGTGACGTGAATCTATACGTGAAATTAAATCCCGTAGACCTACCCGCATCTGCTGTAAGTTGTGGCCGATACTTTAGGTTGTAGCTACTTTAGGTTGTAGCCGCGACTTCAGGTTGTAGCCGCTACTTCAGGTTGTAGCTACTTAAGGTTGTAGCCGCTACTTTAGGTCGTTAGGCTTCGTGTTAGACTTCAGAAAAGAAGAAAAACAAAGAAAAAGAATTCATTTTCAATAAAGATGATGCAAAAAGCATTGTTCGTTTTTAAAATGTTTCAACATAAAGTTCCTTAGTTGATGTGTCACCAACATCCCGCTCTTGAGTTTTAAAATTTTGTCTCCAGTGCTTAGAAAATGGGGCGCATCTGTCTTTTTTCGAGCCTCGCTTACCATTCTGGTCGAGTTTAGAGCTAACGAGAGGCTACCTATTGGGACGGGCAAGCGCAGGTAAATGAACTGCTTTCACTCGGGACCAGCCGACCGAACGCTGTGACGGACTCCAATTGTTTCCAGGGCTCTGTTGTGAACACACACAGAATTTTCACCTTTCTCAAATACCGCACCGGTCCTTGTGAAGGACATTTGCGCTTCTTTTATGGAATGCATAAAATATCGCTTGGGTTTTAGTTTGCGAGCTCTTAGATCGGTCAAAAACAGATCTTCTTCTTCTTGCGTTGGAAAGCAGATATTCGGCGCTGTAAAGCATCTGTTTTTCCTTTTGAAAGCAGGTCTTTTTTCGGGGAAAGCAGATTTATTTTCTTTAGAAGTTCTTGTCTCGTTTGCAAGATGGAATGAAATGGGGGTTTTCAACTGAAAATGTTACTCAAACCTGAAGCATTTTCAAACTTCTTCCAAGATGTTTTGAAAGTTGATTTTAAGATTTAATTAAGCTTCAACGTAGTGTCACGTAACTCAAATGTTGAATGTTAGTTTTGTGAGACTTATTCTTGAGAGACGATCTTGAGAAACACTCAACATCATTTCTGTACTTTGGTTGAGGTAGTGTAAGAAGTCTTGAGAAATGTATGACACACGTCATGTCAGCTTGGTAACGATGAAATGTACTGAAAGTACTGTGATCCAAAAACGTCACGAGACATTTTTTGAATGTACAGAGTTAGTCTCAATACTAATCAAATGTACTGAATGTAATTTGGTTCAAGAAAATGAGAGCTTATGAGACATGCATGGGAAATACTTCGTTCGACTCTGTGCTAAACCATAGATCTGAATTTATGCACTTTCATCCAAGGACGTCAAGAGTATTGAGAAATGTACTATGTCAGTCTTAATAATAATTGAATATACTCAATAGATGTTTCTTCCGTCCAAACACGTAAGAAGTTATACGAAATGTTCCTTGTCAGTCTTAGTACTGAACAAATGTAATGAAGGTATGTTCTTTGGTGCAAAAACGATGAGAATAATTTGAAAAATGTACCATGGCAGTCTTGGTATTAATCAAATGTGCTGCATGTATGCACTTCGGTCCGAGAACGTATGATGTTACGGGAAGTGCATTATATGCATAACGTATGAAGTTACGGGAAGTGCATTATATGCAAAACGTATGAAGTTACGGGAAGTACATTATATGCATAACGTATGAAGTTACGGGAAGTGCATAATATGCAAAACGTATGAAGTTACGGGAAGTGTATTATATGCATAACGTTAGTACCAGTCGAAAGTCATAAGCTCAGTCGCATGAGCGCATGAAAACGTTTAACGTGATTCCACGACAAATGCATTTAATTCAGCCAGCCTCGCGATGTGATGTGGGTGAATGAAGCAATTCAGAATGAGTAATTTCGAATTTACATTAGAAATATTCTTAGAAACGTCCGTACTTAATAACTGTATAGTACAAGTTTATAAGTGAATTGACAATAACTTTACTTCGTAAACAATAACCATGAAAAACCGATGGAAGTCCCATTTACTGTGAGTTCATGAAAATCTTGAATTTAGATCATGGCTCTAACAATAAGCTCAAATTGAAATCTTGGCACATGACACAGATTTACCATAAATTAAATGAAATTTCAAATCCTGCCATTGATTACCATTAAAACGGAATAAAATTCCCTTTCTAAAAAGGGACATTCAGACTAGCGATAGTTTCGAAACTTCATTATCAATGAATGCTCTGAAAGTAAGATCATCAATATTTAAAAATTGTTATTTCAATAATTGCTAAATTTATACAACCTTTATAATGTACAATTGGCAAGCACTTTGATCACAATTATGAATTGGTTTCTGCTTAAAAATGTACAATGATTCTAAAAACTGGAGATCACTACTACACGTCGAATCTAAAATTGAAAATCATCCACAGTTAAAATATGGTTGGTGTTATCACTTGAAGTCCAGGCGCAGACTGAGATGGAGTTGCTAAAGGTCTATTAGTTCTAAATGATTTGCCCAGATGTTGGTGAAATCTAATCTTTGACTGTTTCAGAGTGCTCCCTATGTAGGAACTCTGGCAAGTTCCACACTGATATTTATATATAATACTAGAGAGCTACTCTCTCGGCAGTCTGTCTTTTTACTGGAAAACTGTTTTTATTTAGAAACTGTTGCGAAAAACAAACTTAAAATCAAGTTGTGATAAAATTTCTTCTAATTCCCAGCTAAACATTGCTTTAGTTCATCAGAAGTTGGCTCAATATACGGAAGAGATACATATAAAGCACATTTGGAAACTGTAGCTACTGTAACCTTTGGCTTATCAAACTTTTTGTTTAAAAACTTTTCAAGAGTATGGTCAACAAGATATTGAGGGTCTCCATTAGTAGAAAAAAATGTCCTCAAACAATTTAGTTCATCGCATAACTTATGATAGTTTGATGACAAGTGAAAGGCACTGTGATGCAGTGTTCTCAAACTATTCAGTTTAAAACTGAAAATAGTAAAACTGAAGAAACTATTTCCTAGACCAGTAAATGTCGGTTTCCGATAAATGCCTAATTGAAGATGATTGTAAAAGCGTTGAAACCTAACGTCTAAAATAGGCAAAACTTTCTCATTTTCTATTTTCATGGTGAACTTGATATTTGGGTGATGACTATTTATATGATCTAAAACTGATTGGCATGAGCCACATCAATAAATATAACAAAAGCGTCGTCCAAATATCGGTTTCAAAACACAGGTTTGAAAAAATCTGGGCAAGAAGACAGGTTTATTTTCCATGCTGCACATAAACATATTCGCCAAAGTAGGAGCCAGAGGGATACCCATTGCCAGGCCATCTTTCTATTTGTACTAAATGTTATTGAAATGAAAACACGTTTCGGTGACAGCCAGCTTCAACAAATCCATAAACGACTTTCTCATCAAACCATGATGGTGTTCATTAACAGAAAACAAGCTATTACATACCAGATCTAAAGTTTCCAGGACCGGTATATTAGTATATAATGACGTGACATCATAACTGACCATAACATAGTTAGGTTTAATCGGCAATGCGGTTATTCTTTCATAAAAATTGTGTGAGTTCTTCAAAATGCACCAATTGGAGGCAAGTTAATCAATTAGCGGAATAATGAATTTAGCTAACTTATACATAGGAGTTTTAAATGCCGCCAGTATTGGCCATAGGAGAACGTTCGTTTCATGCACTCTAGCTGGACCGCAAAGAATGCCGGGAAACTTGCGCTAGTCTGAATGCCCCTTTTTAGAAAATGAAATTTATTCCGTTTTACGTGGTTTTATTCTTGATGAAACTCACATTTCCAAGACACGTACCCATCTCTGTGATAATCATTAAGATCATTAAAATTTTGAATCATGCCACTGATTAAAGTCAAGGTCATTGAAATCTTAAATCACGCCGCTGATTACGATTAAGCTCACAGGAATATTAAATCATGCCACTGATAACCCCATAAAATTCATTGAAATCATAAATCCAGACCCAGATTTAGAACACAACTTACATGTGCTGCTCTGAGCAGCTATTAAGGCGAGAAGCCTCACAGCTTCCGTAACTCTTTAGCTGGATGACGTCATACGAGAGCTGCTAATGCTCTTATGGCCGAGAAAAATTATTTAGTTTTTTATTCCTCATCATTCATTTGTGTCTCTCTATTATTCGCTGTGCCTCTCTGCATAAATTTGATTCTATCTATTTTTTTGGGGTTTCAGTTCTGTACCTCTCTCTTCTGTATCTCTCTCTTCTCTTCCGTATCTCTCTCTTCTGTATTCATCTCTTTTGCTTCTCTTTCGTATTTCTCTGATTCCCTGCCATACCTTATTTATCAAAATTCTAACTTCTCTATACCCCTTCTTTTTTGTTTATTTTTGTCTGTATCCACCAATTTCATTCGATTCTCTTTCCTTTGTTTTCCTCTACTTTCCGTGATTTCCCTCTTTTTTCCTTCCAAGTTTCCATGTGTTACTTCTTGTGCCTCTCTGTTTCCCCCTGTTTTCTTCGGTTCTCCCGGTTTTCCTTTGCATAAATCTGCTTTTCCCCGTTTCTCCTGTTCGTGCAGTTTCTCCTGTTTCTTTCCAATAACATGTTTTTCTCCACGTATAATTTATTCTTTAGTTTCTTCCTTACAGTTCAGCTTTTCTTTATTCTAGTCAGTCCGAGTCAGAAGGATTTGACGTAAATATATCGCCCTTCATTATAATTATATAATAACCATTCAAAACAATTATTTCGCCCTTCAATAAAATTATATAAAACCCTTCATTACAATTGTATCGCCTGTCATTAGAATTATATCGCCCTTCAAAATAACCATGTAATACCCCTTCATTATATTTATATCGCCCTTCAATATAATCATAAAATAACCCTTCACTATAGTTATTTCGCCCCTCAATAAAATCATATAATAACACTTCATTGTAATTTTATCGCCTCTCAATATAATCATATAATATCGTTGTAATTTTATCGCCTTTCAATATAATCATATAATAACCCTTCATTATAATTATGTCGCCCCTCAAAATAATCAAATAACAACCCTTCATTATAATTATATCGCCCTTCCATATAATCATATAATAACCCTTCATTATAATTATTTCGCCCCTCAATATAATCATATAATAACCCTTCGTAATTATTATATCGCCCTTCATCATAATTATATCTCCTTTCAGTATAAATATTTAATAAACCTTCATCATCATTATATCGCCCTTCATTATAATTAAACCGCCCTTCATTATAATTAAACCGCCCTTCATTATAATAATACCGCCTTTCATTATACCTGCTGTTTACCTCGGCCAGTTTCTCGTTTTGGTCTCATTTATAGGCCCGGCTGTGCTGGAGTCGATCGCTTCTTTAGCGTGTCTCCTAGCTTGCGCTGCTATTTTCTAGCCTCACCATTTGAGTTTTGTGCCCACTGTGTAAAAATGTTTGTTATATTTATTTATTCAGTGAGATTTTAAAGCGTTAACAATGTGCACGTCTTAGCCGTGATCTCCAAAGAATTATTTATTACATTGAACGTCTTTTATTTTGTCCTGCATTTTGTGCTTCGATGTCGTTTCAAAATGACGCAACGTGTTTCACCAGTTTAATTTCGTACAATCATTCCTTGATCACACTTTTATTTCCCTTAGTTAACTCACTAGATTTTGCCATCGAAATATTTATTTATTACTTCCCTGTAACAACAAAAACTTTGGATGTCCATTGCAATCTTAGTTCACACAATGTTAGCTCAATTCAAACTTGTTTAATAAATCGTGTGGAACTTACGCAATTAGGCTGATCAGTGATTCAAATTTTTTACATATCAAAAATCTCTTTTAATGATTTGAGCTATTTCAATTTGTCGTACCAATATTCATACATACCCCTTCCTTTTTATTCATAAATGAACTTTCTCTTGCGTTTCAATAATGTGTCATGTTACTCTCTTCTTAAACTACGTGGCGCCTTCCAACTTCTCCTCCTTTTCTTCTTTTCTTTATGAGTTCTACGCATCCCCGAGGATTGTTTTCCTTCACTTTATAAATAATACTAAAATAGTTTCTTCTTTTTTTATTGTTTCTTGTTGATCATTTAGCAATGATTTATCAATTCCCTAGGTCGATTTACAGCAGCAACACTCGTAAATTGAAACTTTAACATGACGTTTTATTTTTACGCGTATGCCATTCTTCTTCCACTGGCCTGGTATTTACACTGAAATTCTACCCATCACATTACTCATGGGCCAGTTACTTGACTCCCTTTACTTGTCTTCATCACGGGCATCGCAAATTTTGGCTGCAAGATTCTACGTGGTCGTAAAATAGGTAGTCTGTTAACACCGGCGCTTAAATTCTGAAGTTATCATTAAAATGCCTCAACGACATTGAAAAATTCATTCATCGTTCTAAGAATTAGTTTGCTCTATCGCACACTTCGAGGTTCTGAGAGAAAATATTTCATAATTTTATTATGTTTTATAAACACACACATGTACTCGCACCCACACATGCTTTCACAAGCACACACCCCACACACTCATACGTACACACACACACAGCAGATGGAACAACATCCGCATGGAGGGAGCATCAGGCGCAGAAGTATCGTATCAAATCACTCTGCAGTTGCCAGCGTGGATTTTAAAGGTCAAAATAGACCAATTTGGGTTTTTTTCAAGGAAAATTCCACCATGAGAATTACCCAGGATTTAGTAACTGCCAGACGTAGAGCCAAACTACATTTGAGCACAAAATAAGCCTGTGCAGTGCGGCGCAGAAGGCAGTGCTTCCAATGCTGCTCTGTACCACTCCGCCCTGTGCCAGGCCGTGCCGGCCTCATGCACACACCCCGCAGTTCTGCCCAAACTGGGGTTACATTACCGCACCGTCTCTTTCACTAAGTTTTTACTTAATGTTTGCTGAGGGTAGCGAAGGGAATTACAGCAGAGATTACTTCAACGTATAAAATATTTCAATAACTTTTCGGAGTTAACGAAGGGTTTTACCTCAGGGGTGATTTCAGTAACTTCTTATTTCAATATTTGTTGGGTTTGTAAAGGGAATTACCACAGGGGTTATTTCAATATTTGTTGGGGGTAGGGAAGTAAATCTCCTCAGACGTTATTTCAACAATTTTCCGGGGAGATTGGAGAAATTTAAAACAAATCAGATCTCTGAAAACAAGAAAGTATTGCGGTGCCTGGCATTAGGGTTAATTTCAACTTAGTTTTAGTTTACAACGATCTAAAGTACGCCTTCGAAAATACGGTAATAATACGAAATAGGTATATAAAATTAAGTGAAGTTATATGTCAAAGTTGAAAATATTTTATGAGAGCAGCAGCATGTTTGACAAAGCATGTTTAATTGTGTAAAAAACTGAATAGCATGGGAACCACCTTATTACCTCCCCACATCTCACACAAAACACATAATCTGATGAACTGATATGCCCCGCTTCTCTTCCAAACTCAAGAACCGTTTTGCATCATTTATACTGAAGTTATTTTGTGATGGCAAAAATAAACTTAACTTGCAGCACTTTTGTCCCTATTGTTACAGTCGCTTATATATATTTGAAGTTCATTACGTGTTAAAATTCTCAGCAAATTGCTTATCATTTTACTAAATCACACT
>JACJUY010011178.1:0-25503 GCA_014220935.1 Platorchestia sp. MABIK
GATGCCTACTAATGGGAGTTTGTGACAAGGATTGGTGGATCCTGAGTAGTTTAGTGGACAAGTCTGGGACGCAGGTGCTGAACTCTTTTTTGTGTGTGTGAGTAGTGAGGAGGGAATTGCAGGCCGTTACAAAGGCCCCGACACTGTCGGCCCTCAATTTCAAGTTCAAGTTCAAGTTCAACAATAAGACTCGAGGTGGAATTCGTTTTTGTCAGAGTAGGTGTGCAAAGTTTCCCATTGTTTTGTCCTTTTTAAGTATTTTATTTTTCATAAAATATGGTTTCAGATGGGCAAGTTATTCTGTAATTAGGTATTTTCAAATTATTCTAGTGATAATTACCCAAATAAAGGATGAAAAACAGCATGTGAGATGTTGACAGCTGTTTCCTTGTTGAATTAGAACCAATCTCTAAATAATTGATCAGTAGATTCTATGCGGTTCTACATCGAAAAGTAATTTTTTTAGTTAAACAAGGGCTGAGAACATTGAACAATTGACCATTCCATGCATGAATTTGTCAATGAAACATTGAAATATTGATGTTTTCATGAATGTGAAATTTTATTGCTTTAAACTAGAACTATAATGTATCATTTGTAAATGTTTCAAATAGTGTAAATTTACTAGAGAATTTTCAATTTCGTGTTCAAGTTGAATCTTGATGAAGTTTGAGGTTACTTTTTAATTGCGTGTTGTGTTGGTGTTAAACTTGCTTTATTGCAGTTATTGTAATGATAGCAAAAAAAGTGTAACATTGTAAGGAAATATTTATATAATTTTTACACAGATTTTTGAGTTTTTTCGACAGGCACTCAAGTTTTAATAATGACTCAGAAAGTGCAATTCAAGAGATGTAATTCATTTAAATCTATGTAATTTTTATAAAAAGTCTCATTCTCATGCATTTTTGTTAGAAATTTGGTGTTGGTTGGGGTTCAGCCTTATTATTCAGGACAAAATCTGAAAAAGCTTTCATCCAAATTAATTATAAATTTTGCTAAGCTAAATTTTCATGTTTTTTACATGAGAGCTATATTAGCCATCACCAATTTTATAATATTGAAATTTTTGTCGAAAATATAAATACTGCCCTACTAATATAAAACTTATTTATTTTAATCCTCTTTGTCAAATTACTAAAATTAAAATTAAGAATATCGGTCAATATTGATTTTAGGCCTTTCACAGAAACTAAAAATTCCACTCCAAAAAATCACTAAAGGAACATATTTAAAAACGTTTTACATGAATGACATTCTGCTTGCCGCTGCGTTATTTTCGAGTTATTCAACTTTGAAGTTATTGGAACGTCGTCTATAAAAGTGAAGGAACAGACACATAAATATGCTGTAACACGGTATTAACGAAACGATGGGTGAGGTTAGGGTAGGTTATGTTAGTTAAATAAACTTAACTAAAATAACATAAATCAAGTTAAAATAGCTTACCTTAATTTACCCAAAACGAGATTGTTAGTTTCCCGCCAAGAAGTGGGCGTGTCTCACCAGAAAAGTGGGCGTCACCCAACAATGCGGCAACTATGTAATGTTATTCCTATCTGAACGTTGTTATTGTTATATCTCAAAAATAACGCATCAGCAAGCAGAATGTCATTCGTGTAAAATGTTTTTAAATGTTTTCCTTTGGCGATTCTTTGGAACGGAATTTTTTTATTTCTGTGAAAGGCCTAAAATCAATATTGACCAGAATATCTAGCTAATGTTGATTACCTATTTGCAGTTGTGCTACAAAAGCCTAAAATTAATTGAACTCATGAACAGTAGGTATGGTACTTTTAGATTTATTTTAAAATATGAGAATAGATTTGTTACTCTATTTTTGTTGACTGGGTACTAAGGATTTTCAAACTATATTTTTTTCCACTTCGTAACCACTCAGGGGGATACAACTATTGTATCTATGGGAATTAGCGCTCCCAGGGGGACTATGTGAGGGCCCGAGCTAAGGGTTAGGTAGGCTTTCTTTTTGTTGAAATAACATAGGTTTTTGTTCTGTTACGGACCATCTTTTTTCGGTTCACTGCTGTCCTGTTTTTTCAACACCTACTACTTTCTTCTTGAACTTTGCTCTTGTTGTATAAACTTCTTTCTCATCTTACTGTTTCTATGCCCTTTCTGCGTAGATTCCACATTCCCTAAACTCCATACTAAATGGTGTCTTCCTCCTTCCTCTCTTTGGATCGCCTTTGTAATGGATAGGGAGGCTTAAACTAACTAATAATCTAATCTAATCCACTTCGTAATCATTGTTTAAAATTGTATCGCTAAAATTTGTCATACCTCTATATAGTAATGTTTTGAACAAATTATTTTGTTAAATGAGGTATATCTGGAATTGGTTAATGTGTAGCGTTTGCTAATAATCAAACTTTGAATTTTTGGTGCCGAAACATAGTTAATTAGATCAAAAGAAACAAGTTTTCTTTTATGTACTTTTGGTCGCAAATGAGTATTTAACGAGTTATGGTGGTAGGATTAGTTTTGTCTATGATGACAAATGCGCTTGATTAAACAGCTACTCATCTATTTTTGAATTTTTGTTGCTTGAATCACGGTAATAACATCAAAATAAACTACTTTTCTCCGATATATTTTTGCGACAAATGAGTATTTTACGAGTTAGAGCGGTAGGTTTTATTTTTTGCGCGATTGAGCTGTTTAAGTACGTTTAAGCACTTTGTAATTTATTACTTGCCGGCCCCATAGAGCCTGAACCCATTTCTAGAATCTTTGAGTTAATAACACAATAGAAATTATCACCAAAAAACAATGAGTTATAGCAGTATCAGCCAGTATATTAACTTTTGTCTTAGATGGCGGAAACGGGCGTGAACATTCAAGCAGGTGGAAAGGAAGCGTCCACTGCAGTGTTGCCATACGACGCACTCAATGAATTACTTTCCGCTTTGAACACTAGAGTTGCGGTCACTAATTTACCGCTATAACTCGTAAAATACTCATTTGCGACGGAAAGTGCATAGAAAAAAACTTGTTTATTTTGATCTTATTAACTATGTTTCGGCACCAAAAATTTGAAATTTGATTATTAGCAAACGCTACACATTTACCCTGGAATTTTGTAAACAGTTTTTACCTTGCCAAAATTTTCTACCCTACTAATTTACTGTTGACAAACTTCTTCCAGATCATGTATGTATTTTGCCCATAAATAGCAATCTAATGGATGATACTGACACTCAGAAACTTTTGGGTGTTGAGAAGCACCCAACATTTACAAAAAAAAGCACTGTGAAAAATGTGGTTGGTCAGCAAAACAGTGGAAGTGGGCTGGTTGTCCGACTTGCCATGCGTAAAGTTGCTATTGCAACTGTTTCACTACCTCTTGGAGCATTCATTGTGTGCATCTACTGCTCTGTTCGCTACAACTTCAACAGATCAACTGCAACACATTGTGGGGTATGATAAGTAGATGTATATCAAAAAATGTTCTGGTGCATTAAAATTCTAAATTTTGATCTTTTATGTCTTTTTATTAAATATTTATATAAATATATGAAATATTTTTTATAGAAGTAGATCCAAGTATAATAAAAGCTTAATCCAAAATTTTTTTTATCATGTTTGTTTGTGTGGCATCTGAATCATTCTACAGCAATCGATCAATTAGGAAGAAATTATTTTAAAAGAATCTACATATTAATGAATCTATGTTAGTGAATATTTTTTTATCATTTATAATGCTTTCCATAAGTATCAGATTTGAATAAATATTGAAAATGTATATATAGGAATTAAGGTGTAGTATATTTATTTGAAGGAAAGTGTTTATCAAAGCACTGATATTCTTTCATGATTGTAAACCTTTCCTATGACATTTTATGATGCTAAAAATTTATTTGAGCAGTTCATTGGTTCCTAGCATGTTTGCATATTTTTTTTTTTTTTGTTATAAAATCAAGCCATTGCACTTGAATAATCTTTATGAATAACCGTGAATATACGTTTCTTAAATTTATAAGTTAAGCATTTATTAAAAAACAGTGCAAGTTCTTCAATGATTTAATGTATTACATATGTGACAGGTGACCAATTATCTGCCTTCCATCTCAAGTGCAATTGGAGAGTTTGTGCCACAACGCTACATCTGGCGCACAGCCGTTGCTCTGCACTCGGCACCTCGGTTTTTGGTTGCCGTTCTGTATGTTGCATTTATGAACAGGATACTTCCTAGAAACCCTGCATATCAGGTAATTATTATATACATGCAAATTTTGGAATTATTTTTGTTCAATTGATATTAGTTGCTTTTTTTCTAGGTTTTCAAAAGCAAGTTCACTGTCATAGAAATTTTATTGGACAAGGAAGGTATAATCTGAAGAAATGTATTTAATAATAATGATTTCCGATTTCATATCTGAAATTTTTTTTATCTCAAGTTTTTGATTGTTGAGAAACTATTAACTGTCTTTTTTGTACATTTTTTCCAATGTGCTCGTCAAAGTTAATGTGTTGTTGAGCTATAACTAAGTTTTTTAATATTGTTCAAATTTTTCATTTATTGTGCTGTGATTTTGTTCCCTATTTACTTATGTAGAGGTATGTTATTAAATGTTTTTGAAATTTGAATTTCCATCAAACTTATTTAGTTTAGTGTCTGTAACTTTTAATTCTACAGTATTCTTTAAATGTATTTTGTCAACAGATGCTGCAGAAAGTGTACACATTTTTGAACATGGTGGAAGTGTCTGCTCTTATTGGATTGTCCTTTGTGTCATCCATTGAAAATTACACAGTACACAAGTGTTGCTTCATCTTATTCATGCTGTGTTCAGAGTTGTACATGCTTCTGACGTGCCTTCTTCTTAAGGACAACACCCGACAGTTTGTTTCCCTCCTTGAGCACAGAGCGTATTCTATCAAGGTAAGACCTTATTTTCATTGCTCAAGTGAGAAGAGAGATAACATTATGTGTGTTATCACTTTCATTGTTCAAGTGTAGAAATTAAAAGTGGAGCTAAGCCCTGAATGCTCTGTTAAGCAGTTTTTGCTGTGGTCTGGCACCTGTGTTGTAGAAACTCGGCAAGTTTTTTTTTGCTGAGTACTTCTTATATAGGTACTGTATAATTCTATCTCATTAGCATTATGCAAGTCTATATGCTCTAAAGCCTAGTTTAATCTTAATTTCCTGAAAAATCATTTTTTCTCAAGTTTTCATACAAATGGTGTGGGTAAATTTCAAACTAGTATTGGCTTTCAAGGCCTCATGATTAAATTGCATTTTTTTGATAGGACAAGAAATACATTTTTGTATAATTCTGCTTGCTTCACATGAGTTTTGTTTCAAATTGTTGGATATATCTGATATATGATGCTCAACTTTTCCAGTTAATTAACAGCTATGCTTCATTATGATAAGTGTAGATGTAGTTGAGTTTAAGAACATGGAAAATAGTTGCTGGCTACTTTTTTACCTTTGAAATCAGTGGCAAAACAAATTGTTTATCTGGCCTAGCCATCATTTTTGTTACTTGATGCATCAATTCTTTCTCTAACCTCTGATATTAAGTATAACAGTAAATGGCTGAATTTCTCATCTGTGTAATGTTAGAGAATTATTATTATTATCAAAGTGGCATTTTGGTGGACTAGGAAGTGAGAGCACTTTGTTGAAGAAAGAAGTAGTGCATGAGCTGTAGGATTAGGTTGAATGCTGAGCTTTGATTTGGTTTGGGGCCTATGAGTGCAATTAAATGAGCATTATATAGTTAAGAAAGAGAAATTTATAGGTTAAAGAAGGTTTGAGATTAGTGATTAAAGTATTAATGGAAGCATGAATAGATTAATAGATATAAGTTGGAATACTATGACTTATTTTTGGTCACCCCATGATTGGAGGGTTGTACTGAGCTAAGTGTTTATTTGCTGTGTTTTTATTAGAACTATTTTACATTTGTTTTTCAAGTATACTTCTCTCATGAACTATGGAGCCTTGGGTAATGATACTATATTTTGTGCAGAAACAACTGATGATGGCAAACCTGTTCTGCTTTGTGGTTGCTCTCTATTTTTTCTATCGACACAACACTTACTGCGAGCCTGGCATGTACACGGCGTTCGCCTTCATGGAGTACCTCATCGTGCTCACCAATATGGGCTTCCACATGGCTGCCTACTATGACTTCTACCATTATCAGCTCACCATTGCCGAATTCAAGCCTGCATTCCCTGGAACTTGAACAGATTTAAAATGGCTGTTTAATCTTGATTGCTAATGCCTTACTTTTCTACTGGATTTTTTGATGGGTTGAATGAACTATCATAAAGTTTCAACATCATAGAATATGAATAGCTTTGAAGAAGGTCTTTTTCCAAGTTCCTTGATATTCTAATTTTTGTCACTAAAAGCCCCAAAATAATTACCTTGTTCAGTATGGGTCTCTTATGTGCAAAAATGTAGCAATCAGAATTGTTTGGAGCTATGCATGAACAGATCAGCACTTCATTCAACTGAAATTAGATTCATCAGTAGGTAAATATAGTTCAATTCAATTGAGTTACGAGCTGATAAAATATAGCTACTATAAAATATAACTTGACATTTTTGTTGATGTTCCTTGGTTTGATGTTGAATACATGCCATCAAAAACTGATTTGGAAATTCAAGTAGCTAAATTCCGTTAACAGACCTTTGGTAGTTTAAACCATGCTGATTTCTCTAAGATTTCCTGAGGACCATTCATATCATAAATTCCCTCAAGCTTTACTGTCTTGTGGAAAGTTTCTGTGAGTTCAAAGGTCGCCAGCCCAAAGAGCCTACTTGCTCGATTGACCGCTGCCTGAGAATCATTTCTAGCTGTAGTCTTAGTAACACTTCAGAAGAAGAGTAATATTTCTTTTGCTTATAGCATTTTCATTCGGTGCCTGAGCCCAAAAAAGTATTTAAGCATTGTCTAAATTCTTGGTTGATTTCAATGATCAGAATAGTCTCTTAATCGAGCATTAATCTTGAGAACTGGTGAACCAACAAAATTGTTTGAAAAAATTTACTAAACGCAATATTTTCTACAATGTCATACCCGTTTTTCTGGGCGATGCAACTTATCTATTATTAAAGTTAACTTGATGCTATACCAATTGTCAATTTTTTCTTGTTGAATATCACATGGAGCTAATGACGACCGCGATTTTGCCTTCAATGTTGTTGTAGTGCTAGTCTACGCTTAGATGCTTTGAAAAATGGTTAATCGTAATTCCGTAGTTATTCCCTACTGTATTAAATTTTATGAAGACCGTCAGTTTATTTAAGCTTCAACTTCGATTTTTATAATACGCCTCAATTTGGCTTGTTTATGCAGGTTTTCAATTAAATTGTTGCTAGTGGACTTTAAATAATTTATCTACGACGATGTGTTTTCACAAAGTTGAACAAATATTGTGTCTGTCCCTTCTTGTGTTGGGGCAGAGCAAGTACGGTAGCTTGAAAACTGGCCTCCTAATTGATTTGAATACTGCAAAAAAAATCTATCGTGTACCTTTTTCATTTATGGTTCTGTAATTTTCTCCATTTTCTTTGTTCTGTTTTTCATGGTTGAGGTAGGCTGATCCTGCTGGAACGTCTCTGTTGCAGCTACTTGGATAATTTGTAATTATGTGTCATAAAGTTTGTTAAAACTTTGTGAGATTTCCACCATTGAATGTGCTCCTACCGAAATATTAGTAATTGAGTCTTAAAGAACGTTCCATGCAATCTAAAATTCTCTGCCCTCAAATTGCTGTTTCTTATGAAATGTACGTATTGGTTTGAAAAACCTATTTAGGATGGCAGTTGCCTCAGTTGTAGAAAAATACGAACGTTTCAAATGCCTAATTTGAGGGTGTATTTCATATTCAGATCAGTATTTATTAATTTGTGATTAATATTTTAACACATATTGTGTAGCAAGGATGGCCTGGAATTAAATTGCACTAATTTTTCACTAAGTTGCGTTATGTTCATAGCCATGAATTTGTAAATAAATCAAGCCCAATGATAGTATTTGTTGGATGTTGTCATGTTACTTTTTATGAAATTTTTATAATGACTATAATTATTGCAATTCTGTATCAATTTTTCATTGTTATAGCGAAAGGTACACTCTGGAAGAAGCTTGTAGTTATGTGCGTGTCGGAATTTCTTGGTATTTCATAAACCAGTATGGGTTATTAAGTTGCTCTCTAGAGAAAGTGTTAGTAGTCTTGAACGTATTGTGTGTGGAAAATTTGGTGATTCTCCAGGTTATCATAAGCAATGACGTTTTATGTGCAGCTCGTGTTGTAAAAGTTTATTCAAGACACTTTTATTGTTCTTCTATCACTGTTACTCGGCAAGATGTCGGAGGTAACTTCAAGTGACTTACTGTTCAAGTATTATGTATGCTTTTGGATATTCGTGGGTTTCTTTGTTCAGGTGTATCATTTTTCATTGTTGAATTTATCTGCTAATTGATGTGCAAAACGCATCCTTGTCTAACCCTGTTAGGGAATAATTATCCCAGAACCTTGCTGAAGCCTATTGTAGGGTAAGCGGTATGTTAATTATGTAGTATTGTTTTAATGTTTGTACAAGTAGTCTGTGTATCAAGTAGTCAACACTTACTTGCTTTAATGCTTTTGTTAAAACTTCTGATTATTGGAGTTTATCACAACTTAATTATTTTGTAAAACAAGTTTGAGATTGCCTTCCAGAACAGCTAGGCTTACGTCCGTGCAAATAACGTCTGATGACAGCTCTTTCAATGAAGGGGGTGCACTCAAAGAAAGTGCTCTCAAAGTGCTCTCTCAAAAAAGGAGAAAGGAGTGTTTAACTGCAGCAAACTCATTGATTGCAACACTTTTTAACTTAGCTTGCCTGATGATTCTAACTTGATGAGTGCAACCATTATACCTTTTTAAAGCAATCCTTCCTGACTAGTATTGTGATGTTTTTATCCGACCATCTGACTCATCAGCGATCCAATACAGACATAAATACATTAGATGAAAAGTTACCCCCTAGTACAGCTTTGATTACGCGCAGCGAAGACAGAGTGATTTTTACTTGATAATTGCTATTGTAGAGCCAAAGGGATAATCAGACTATAACAGGGAGTTGAAGTGATGAACGTTAAATGCACTGACGCAATTCCTATGTATCGTCTTCTGTGGGAAAACTCTACGTTAGAGGGGAAAGAATTATACTTGTTTGTGACTAGTTTGTCTACTAAACTTTGTCTCGTGTCACATTCAAGGAAACCTAACTTCCCAGTGGAGGCGCAGTTTCAGCTGAAATCGTATTTTTTATATTCTTGCATGGAAGCATGAATTTTATGTATTTAATTTACTTACTTTAGTATTTGCGTAAGATTAGATCATTTGATTTCTGATCTCATTAAAATGTAGGTGTACACTTTGTTTGTGTGTCAGTCTGTTTTGAATGGCTTGACCCTTTGCCTCCTGACGAGAACTCCAGTTCCCAGATGGCTAGTGAATCCAGTTTAGGTAAATTGACAAAATTTCAAGGTAATTCAACTAGTAGAGAAATAATTTGAACTAAATGATAAAATTAGGGCAGTTAGTAATATCCCTGCAACTATAATTTTAGATATTCCATAAGTTTGACACGCGCAATTTGCTATTGATATCCACTCAGTGTAAGCTTCATGGTCTATGCAAAACATTTAATACCTTTTTTATTTACCTTGATTTAATTTTTCATACGTACATGTATTAGTAGATGAAATTAAGCAAAAACTAAATTGATATTTTTTCTCAGATTTTTCGAACATTTTTTGGCGTCGAAGCATACGTTTTTAAAGCATAATTTTTCCAATTTAAAAAGGAAGTAAGCACCTGCTTACACAGAAAAAAACATGCTAAGGTAATTTTGCTGATATTTCAGGGTAGTGACTCCAATTATCTTAGAAAACTTTTCCCTTAACTACTTGAGTGTTGGGAAGCAAAGGGTTAAAATCCTATTTTCATAAATTTGTTCGTATTTTGAAAGGAGTGATGTGTCAATGAAGTCATGTGTTCGGGTCATGTTATGTAATGATTGTGTGTTTTTCAGAACTTATTTGCTTAGCGAAATACAACCAAAAGTATTTATACCAATTACGTCCCTGACGACTTCATTGTAAAGCCCTCATGTGAGAGTGTTAGCTAAGATCTATCACATTTAGGCGATCTTTACAACTAGTGTAGAGACAAAAACAAAACAGGAAGAAGTAGATTTTCAAATGTTCACATTTATTTTTGCATGTATTTGAAGTGTTCGTAATGGCTTGTTAATTTTGAAATTTTCTCATCTACTTTTTCAGCGAGATTTGAGGTCCTGAGCTGAATATTAGATAGGCCTCACGTTAGATAAAACGATGAGTTTTTGTTTTGTTACGAACTATCTTTTCTCGGTTCACTGCTGTCCTGTTTTTCAGAACCTCTGAGTTTTTTCTTCAACTTCATCTGGTTTTATCGCTCTCTTCCTCAGCTTCCTGTTTCTTCGCACAAGGGATCTTGTTTGGGAATACACCTTTTGCGTATATTCCGTGTTCCCTTAACTGCACACTCAATGATACTTTCATCCTTCCTCTTTGAAACACTTTAGCTGGGCATAGGGAGGCCTAAACCAACTTATAGGCTAAATCTTACCAACACACGGAATCGAGGCTATCCTTTACTTTTTGATAACCTTATGCCGGGTGAAATACTTCAACTGTTGTTTTCACTAGTTTTCAAAGCGTATGTGCCGCTGGTCCCACACTCCGAACCACTGAACGAAAAATCAGTGTACTATATGAGACAAAATCTATCCTTATTGCATGGATTTTTGCTTTGCCACCTGGGAGGTGCGATCATGATAGACTTGATTCCATGACCAGCGAGTAGTATTTAATCTGGCTTTTATGACACTGTCCTTAGACAATTCCATTTTGGGAGTTTATTGAGTCTCATTGGTTTTTCATGTTGATGGCAAAAATGTTGTTTGGTTTAATACACTTTGATATACTTTGTGCATACATTTATGTTTTGTTCTACCGTGGTCTTAGAGATTTCTATACACGGTGAACTAGTTACACTTTTTCCAGAATTTTATCTGTTCTTGTTCCCCTCAGGGGGATACAACTATTGTATCAATGGGAATTAGCGCTCCCAGGGGGACAATATGAGGGCCCGAGCTAAAGGTTAGGTAGGCTTTCTTTTTGTTAAAATAACATAGGTTTCTGTTTTGTTACGAGCCAACTTTTTTTCGGCTCACTGCTGTCCTGTTTTTTCAATACCTTCTACTTTCTTCTTCAACTTTGATCGTGTTTCATAAACTTCTTTTCATCTTACTGTTTCTATGCCCTTTCTGCATAGATTCCACGTTCCCTTAACTCCATACTAAATGGTGCCTTCTTCCTTCCTCTCTTTGGATCTCATTTGTTGAGGATAGGGAGGCTTAAACTAACTAATAATCTAATCTATCTGTTCTTGTACCCCTCAGGAGGATACAGCTATTGTATGTAAGGGAATCTGCACTCCCAGGGGAAAAATGTGTGAGGGCCTAAGCTGAGTTAGGTAGGCCTTCCTTCTTTTTGTAGAAGTAAAATGTTTTTGTTATGTTAAGGACCACCTTTTCTCGGCTCACTGCTGTCCTGTTTTTCAGCACCTACTACCATCTTCTTCAACTTTTATCTTGTTTCAAAAGCTTTTTCCTCAATTTACTATTTTTATGCCTCTTCTGCAGAGATTCCCCATTCCTTTATCTCTATGCTTAATGGTGCCTACCTCCTTCCTATCTTTGGAACGCTTTTTTTAGCGGTTAGGGAGGCTTAAACTAACATCTAATCTGTTCTTGTGCTGTATTATCTTTTCTCCATAAATAGCTTCCTTCATTTGATTTTCACACTTTACTCTGAAATGGCGAATATTTCGCCTGAAATTTACTCCTTGTATTTTTTATTTTCTACAGCTGTGAGTTAATTCATCACTGAAATTTGTTTTGAGGAACATTTGTGTTTAAGTAAGAGAAACTCTTGCTCAGAGTGTGTTAAACGTTGAAGTAGAGTGAAATGAAATGATTTTTCTTTTTTTTAACGTAATTCTAATTAGACCGAGCATGACCATGAGCTGCGTTGCTGCAGCGTGCAGTGTTTCAAACTTGTGCTGTTCTGAGTCTCAAAATATCTAGAGAACTGATGGTGTTTAATTCTTTCAGACAGAAATCTCATAGAGAGTTGGATGTGAAGTACAAGTGATGCCTAAAGAGTTGTATCGAAGCAAAGTACCAGACCGTATCAATAATCAGTAGCATAATTTGAGAGGCAGCATGAGTATTACATCTAGATAATGCAACAATCACTCTCTTGATAGATTAAATTTGGTAGATAAATAGCTTATGAAACACCCATAGCGTTGTGTGACAAAGACATTGTGATCGTTTCCAATAATAACGTGGGAGAGCTTGAGTACGTTTGTAGTTTTGTTGCATTCCCTGCATCCTCTGGAGGCCTTATATCTATTCCATCCGCGTCGCTTTCTTATCCTAATATTAATGTTAGTGGTTCACCGTCGGCCGCCAAATTATTGCCGTCCATATACTCTTGGATGGTAATATCCCATTTTCTTTAGTAAAGAATCTCCATTCAAATTTTACTTATTTTGAAAATGAGCTAAAAAACGACCTCGAGCTTTTCCTGAAGAACAAAGGTATTAAAAGCTCCTGTGTATGGCTTTACTTATTCTTCAGTCTTTGTGTTTCAGAAAAAAACTCGTACCTAGGTTGTTGACGCAATGCAAAAAATTGGTGCACACTTTGGCCGACTGTTGAACTACTACAATATTTTCTGGTATTTTGTATGCTGTAGCTGAGCTGAGATTTTCTATGCTTTTTATACGTAACAGCAGTATTCTGTCAAAGAATTGCTGTATTGCCTCTTAATACTTCGTATCCCTTCTACCTCAGGGACAGATGGTCACTCAGTAGATTGACCTTTACCGTGTTTTGTGAATTTAATGCCGGAGGGTAATTCATTATCTTATTTCATTTTCGCAGGGAGGGAGATTATGCAGCAAACTTTTCTTTCCACAAAAGATCTTAAATGGAACAAATTGAGCGGCCACCAACATTATAATATAAAACGATGTGGGTATGACTGTCGGGATGATGGTCTTGCGTATCTCTTTACTTTTGTGTCAAGTTGTTCAATGCACTTTGAGGGAATTTTACTGTAGATGTCTGAACGCAGATAGCATTAACTGTTTTTCGTGTGAAGATTAAGAAAATAGCATTAAAAATATTGTCGGTAACCCATTTTCTTTGTTCGATTTTTGCGTTATTACTCTAAAGGCTCTTTATTATTTTACTGATATAGCCCACTTACTCTTTCTTGGTCGTAACGAACGATACGCTTATCTGAATATTTTATGCGTGTGTACTAGTCAAGACGAGTGATGACTTTACATCATGTAGTTGTGCCACATCATTTTCTGTGCCGCTGTCGGATCGAAGTTCTAAGCATTCAGTTATGATTGTAGCTCGCTTGATCTTGTTGTATTCGTTGTTGAACTGCATAATTATTAGAACTTCTACAATGAAATGAAATACTACTAATTTCATTTTGTATGTATTGATTATTAATTCAGTATACTAGTCGCTTCATATTTTTGATGTTGAAGAGTACTGGAGTCCCGTTTATTTAGGTCGGATTAGGGATGGTGTAAAATCTGAACGTGGAAAAGCCCTTAGTGTGTTTAGATATTTGAGATTTACTGTTGAAACTTTTTTTGATTGAAATCAACTTTAATTATTAGCCAAGTTTTAAGAAAGTCTTGAGCGAGAAAGTTTGAACATTTATAACAAATCTAATTAGTACGAATGTGTGAGAGCTTGCAATATATAAAGCGCTATTTTTGCAGTCTTACATGTATGACATGAGGTTGTAATATTAAACGTAAGTATTTTATTCAATCTAAAATTTATTTATATTTCATCTCCATGTGTATAAACACGTATAACTTTACTGTGCGAGTTAAATTTTCGGGTTACTCACTGAAAATAGGTGTAAGCTTTAGATGTAACAGTTTTGTAAATGAATTTGATTTACCATAAACATCAGCTAATTTTAACGAATTTCATCCTTGTAGAATTCTCTTTGCTAATAGACGTTGTTGATATCTGGTTATGTTTTTCAATCCTTGAAATTATGAGAAGTTTTTATATTTTAGTGGTTCTACGCAAGGAAACTGTCAGCGTATCTTTGGAAGTTAGTGTTCCTCTAAGGATGTTTAAATTCTAGAGAGAACCTGATAGTGCCAGTCTTCAACAGCGCAATGTGGCAGTTCTCATGGTAACTGTAGCAACATATCGCGTAAGTTGAGCAACGCGAAGTGTATGGGAACGAACTGATTTTCTTCTTCACTTTCTTCTTCTACTTCCTTCTTTTTGGAGAGGCCGTTTTACCGGCATCATTAATATGGTATCTATCTAATTTTTTGCGAGGAAGAATTGCTTTCATTAAGAAGAATTGCCACCTAATACTGATAATTCTTGAAATACAATTAGATTTTCTATTTTTAACTTCTCCCTCAGGAGGATACAGCCATTGTCTCTATGAAAATAGCTCTCCGTGGGCGAAGATCTGAGGTCCCGACTCGAGTGGTCGGTAGGCTTTTTTATTGAAACAAAATTTACTTTTTGTTAAGAGCCCTTTTCGAAGATCTTTTTTTCGGTTCACTGCTACTCAGTTTTTCAGCACCTCTGACTTTGTTCTTCAACTTTAATCTTGTTTCCTAAACTTATTTCTTGACTTGCTGTTTCTATGCACTTGGCGAAGAAATTCCGCGTTCCCTAAAGTCCATATTAAATAGTGCCTTCCTCTCTTTAAAACCCCTTTGTTGCGGTAAGGGAGGCTTAAACTAACATTAATCTAATCCATTTCACCAGTGGCGGCGGCTTTCCGGAAGAACTTCGCATTCGTCGGTGGTAATGACTTTCCCTCACCCAGAAGTGACGACTTCACAACCAGGGGAGCTGTCACCAGCCGGTAGATTCTGTAAGTTGCAGTCGCAGTCGTTGCTCGTAAAATAGTTGACATTTCTTTTGGTTTCGATCTATTTCTGTGTCGATAATTTTTCTCCGCACGTTTTTTTACAGCGAGAACGACCGTAAACGATATTGAGAAAACGGTACTGCTAGACAGTGGACAAAACTAGGTGTACACTAATAGAGTTGAAAAACATTTGATCGGCTTACAAAAACTATTTTATATCTTGTGAAACACAAAAACAATTCTTAATATTTGCCTTAGTTTTACATCCACTCCTGTAGCTTACGAGTTCGGGCATCCAGTGCACATGACATGCTTGCGTGCCCCAGCATAATACTTCGAGTGAGGTGAAGATTATCATAGTAAATTTTGCAGAAGGAAACATAGTAGCACAGTTTAACAGAATAAAATATGTGATTCCTGCCCGAAGATTTTGATACCACACAATAAAGGAACACTAACAATTATATTTACATTAAAAATGAGGAAATTATTTCACATAAAACATCAGTAGAATCAGTGGGTAATAATACAATCAATAAATCTATTAAGTATTTATAATGCCCTCATCCTTAACATCGCAATGCGTTTTATAAAAACGGAAATTCTGATCAAAGAAGTAGAAGCGATAGTAGGGATAGCTACACTCAACGAAATTACTTAATTATTTTCTTTTAAAAGCAAAATATACACAATTGAAGAGCATGCATTTTTTTAAATGGAATTTTGCTCTCAATTGTAAAAACTCACAGAAATGAATTACAATAAATATTAATTAAAAGCCATTCCAGCGTAGCTCTTGATTAAGCATTTCAACATTGGCAGGAGACATATCAGCATAACGGACACAGTAATCAATTATAAGCAAGAAAATAAACATGGAGGCGGTCATTGGAAGTTTATCTATCCTGTCCTTCTGTAATGAAGTAGCAGAAGGAGACGCAAAATAAAATCCTTTATTATAATGAAATATCAGCCCTCAGTTTATTTGAGTAGAAATCGTTCGAGATTATGGGAGTAACAAAATCTCTTGATATTTACTCACTATGACGGACACTAACTATGGAACCTGCATCCTAGCCCTCAAGACATTCTTACGTGCAAGAACTTCAGTGTGTACGTTCTCTTCTCCCTCTTTCCACTGAAGAAATGAATAAAAATATGTTAATCTAGAGATAGAAAATTCCATAGCTCATAGATCGTGAACACGTGTGAAGATAATTAACACGTGCGAAATTAGTTCTCTCCTCTCGTGACAGCATTTTTGATGCGAAATCGAAAGCTCTAGCTGCTGGATGGGAAGTCTGCAAGCTCCGAGTTAAAGCATAAAATCTGCATATAACGTTGCGTGTGAGTAAACTAGGTCAGATCTCCTAGTCAACATTAAGATCGATCATGTAGCTGCGTCAATCACCGATTCACAAATTGAATTTTGAAAATCAAACTCCGATATAAAACTTCTCACCCTTGTAAAATCCTTGAATGTTTCAAGCTTGAACATTCACACTGAATGTTCACAAGAATATTTTAAACATGACATTCGAAACATTCACATTCTTACAAAACAAACGATAAAAATACATTAAAATCTTGAGGACAACCACGTTATTTAGAGAATCACACCTCCGGGTAAAATGACGAGGAAAAACGAGTTATAACACTGACTGCGACGCGACCCACCGATTGTGACCCACCGACCACAAGTTACAAACTCAATTTCCATGAATACCTAATGAAAACTAAATGAAGGCACGATCTACAGTATTTAAAGTTCGTAATTTTCAAAGTCGGTTTCTAAATTTACCCCTAATTTGAGTTGAATACTGAACTTCAGTGTAACCCACCGCAGTCAACGTGTTAAAAACAGATACAAGCAAAGAATTAGGCATAATTGAACAATGCAGTTCTTATCATAAATTTACAATACAATGACCTCACCCACGCCACGGTCGAGGGGAGCATCTTTATGGGCAGGAATACATGTATAAATAAGAATCTTATCACCAGGTCTCTTCTCACAGCCTCTTCGGTAACAGTAATTAAACTGGTCAAGAGCAGCACCAAATAATTCCAAGTTTCCATTAGTTGGAGCAACATAATAATCGCAATAATATTTACGAGGGGAATAGTTCTCCTGAGTACAACACTGCAGAAAACCAGGATGAACTGTGTACTTGTGGTTGAGGCCTTCCCGCTCTATGCCAAGCTTCTCAGCCATAATACCCGTCACTAACACATCATCAATCCAAAAATACGGAAATAAGTGAGCATTTGAAGCAAGTTTTCGGACAGTCTCCATGGGGGCGATGTAGCACCAACCCGAGAGAAAAGTGGGGTAAGTGTTCCCTTTAAATTCCTCTTCAGTTACCTTCCACTTGCTTCCGTTCGTACGAAGGACATGAGAGTCGACTTGGACAAGCCCGAGTAAAGTATTTCTTAGGTCTACGTATTTATTTCTTATAAGCTGCCTCAATTGAAATAAATCCACGGCTATGTCATCATCCATTTTGATGACGAATTTGGCTTGTGAGCAGAATTGCGCGGCCCATTTAAGCCCCATCACGTGTTTGTAGGTGAGATTATGGTAATGCTCCTCAAAGTTACCATGGACTAAATCATGGAATTCTTCATTTTCAGCTTCTACGTCGCTTTGCTTGACTGTCGGGTATAGCGTTTGCCCTTTATTAGCCTTCCCGATTAAAAATGCTCTCCTGATCCCGATTTCTTTCAACATTTCTAAGGAGATGTGTTTCCTAAAGGTGTTCCTCAGGTCCTTATGACTAGGGTGCGTGTGCACCAGAACCACTGCCAACACTTCGGACTCTCCACAAATTCTAGGGTTCATCAAGTATTTGAAATCTTGCAAATCCATTAACCGCGACATTGAATAATTGGTATTGCTATTAATTAGGAGATCTCCTGAAGTTGGATGAGAGTTATTGAACATCGAAAATTTAAGAAATAACAAAAATATCAAAAGCTTGGCGCCGATAAAGGCCACATATATTCGCCGGTTTCGCAAGAGCAATCCTAGCAGAGTGTGTCTTCCCAGGTAACGATCCACTATTTGCTGGAAGTGGGCGAACATCCTGTACGGAAATGAAAGTCAGATTTTAGAAATCGTCGAGAAAAACACAGCGCATGATTTAATTCCATAATACATACGTGAGAACTCTTCCATAAATTTATAAAGACGGTATGGTGCATAACAGTTCTTAACGTTAGAACGCTCCACGGATATGTTCATAATAACGCGAAAAACGATATTTATTTTCATTGCTTGACGTACTGTGATCAATAAAAAAAATTTCAATTTTCTTGTCCAGATCAATAGATAAAAAACATGTGTTAAAAAACTGGATTGTACAGCATTTCAAATTTCATTTAACTTGAATTAAACGTCATAATACATTTTGTGTAAATAGTGTTGGTATTTTTCTCCCGCTACTTAAAACGAACAAAAGTAACAAACAGTTCCATAAGAAGGCTAACGCAAAACACGCTGACATTCAAATGTTCTATGAAATTTTCAAACTGCAACCAAATCCCAAAAATACTGGATGGAGTACATATCCAAACTGGATCATACACTACCAAAGGAATTTCACTATCTGTGACAGCGAGTCATAAAATAACAAATTTGCTCACTTCAATGCTTCATTTGCTTATAAAACCCGACCAAAGTAGAATGAAGTAGCCAAAAAATTACTTCGCGTTACACTAGTACCTAGCGTTCGTCTGATCACAACACTTTTCGCAATTGAGAAGAAGTAAAAACAACAGCACTTCAAATACATAATTCAGTCAACGTACGTTTGAAATATACTGTGGCAATCAAAATGTAATTAAGCTACGAGTAAATTAATTTGTGCTCTTCCAAAATTTTTCCATTGTGACTACAGAATCTCACCAAACAGAAAATGGTGAATAATTTCCAAATTCGCCAGTATTTGTACTAGAGTGACAAAATAATCATAAGAAAAGAAGACCTCTGATAAATTACCTTCTAAAAATGTGAGGTCTAATTATCATTGTGGACTGAAGGCCGGCTGAAGAATGTCATCTGTAAATAAATATATGGGGTGAAATTAAAACCTTGATAACGTCTGAGGACAAATGTGTACCACTAGATAGATTGCTAATTTACGTACCAATATAAATGAATAGCATTTTAATTATTTCGCTACCTTTTTAAAAAAATATTTTAGCGTACGAGGCAAAATATTATCTTGCAATTATACTTTTCACACTTCTTAGAAAGGATAGAAATGTATTACAGCACTCAAATGCCTATTTCATTTCTGCTCCATGCAACCTAACCTAACCAATCGTTACAACCAAGAAAACGTAGTCCACGTTCAAAAAAAAAAGCTGAATTGCATAGAAATTTGCCTGCGTCGTCACCCAAAGGGCAATAATCAATTTGGATAACTAGCAATAATCGCTGCGAAAGCGATTATCGGAGGCAGCATTAAAGTGTTCACTGTCTGCAAAGTGAGAGCGTGATGGTAATAGTACGTATGAGGTGATTGTTGAAGGATAAACGTTCTCGAAAATAGAAGATGTTGAGTAATAAAATAATTTGCCCCTCCTAAACTTAGCAATTTTATTGACTTGGCTATGATTTCTAATTTGGCCACTCTTAGTGCATAAATCTTGGATGTATATCTGAGAGTAGTACATTGTCAGCCTAACCTCTTTTGTGTAAATGATGTATGAGTACACTGCTACGAAATTCTACAAAGAGCGCATAACAAAAAATTTTCAGCCCACAAAAGTACGAATGCAATCCCAAGGGTCAGTTGACCGGACTGTTTTAATAACGTGTAATATAAAACTATATAAGGGACGTTTAAAAGTATAAAAGATTTACTGCAATATAAGCAGCTATTTTTCACTAATTTTTTTCACTCACATAGACTTAGTTGTTTGGAGGAAATTCTCATACATACAAATTAAGCTTCATTGCTAATTGTTAGGTAAAAAGTAATTGTGCATTTTCCATTAATGGATATTTTCAACATCTTGCATCCTGTTTCATTTCGTGCTCAAAAGAATATCATATTACACTTGAAAAAAGAGTTTTAACCCACGCACCGTCGAATTGAATTTACCTTGATTAACTGTACCAAAAGTACTGAAAAATATATTAAAATGTATTGCACCGGCAGCCGTTGCATTTGAGCAAAGCTAAACGCTACCTTGCCGCAATCAAATAAACTTAAAACATCCTAGTTTTGCTAAATTTTCGGGCTAAAATACGGATACCTTCCGCTTTACTTTGAGATCATAAATAACTATATATTGGCATAGCGTAACTCAGATAGAGTTGTAAGGACAAGAACTCAATGTTGGAGGCAAAACTGTCAACAGCCGTGAGACAATACGTAATTCGTGTGTGATGTGTGATGACAGCAATCAAATCCCAATACAGTTCATAAAATTTTGATCGCATCAAAATGCTCAACAATAAATAAACTGCCACTACACAAATGCTAGAAAAAAAACATTTCGTTGCTCTTTAGATGAAAACTCATAAAGTTAACATTTTTATTTTGCTTGCTGCCTCAAACACCTGCAACAGAGTATAAAATTTACTTCTACCAGACAATTTCCAGTTTACATTAGCTTATTCCATTACCTGAGGCAATAACAAACTTATTCCACGTTTAATTTTATTCTTATATATCGAGAAACAATTCAGAGACCACACAGAATAAAATATGGACACTACTAAACTCTCACAGCTGCTGAACGACACTGAATCTGAAAGTCATGTCTAATTTTGAGCCCCTCCAGCAACGGGTTTCTCGTCAACACGAATCCAGCACTCTGACCTTGAAATAAATTTTACATTAGTTACCAATATCCCAAAAGAAAACGAGACAAGTCAGAAAACTATTTTAGACTAACTATATTGAAAATAAAACTAATAAAAATTGCTCCATTCTCTAATTTTCATCAGAGTTTGTAATGTAAATATTCTATGCGTCAGTACTAGTCAAAGTGAATGATTTCAAATAAAGTAGTTAAATACAGAGCTGAAAGGTACATAGGAAGAGGAAGAAAGGACAGAGCAAAATAAAACAGCAAGTGTTCTACGTCTTTCTACCATCGTGCACCCGACTGAACATGGGGTAATGACAAATACCATGAGATCATTTCAATTAATTTCATTTCAATTTACGAACGAATACATGAGTTAATGACAACAAAAGTTATCACAACACTGGACCAAATTTCTCAACAAATGCACCATAAAACGACTCACTACAAAAGAATCCTGTATGAAAGAAAAAATAGAGTTGAAACATGAAATGTTTAACATTCGTTTTTAAAATATCTTGACATTTACATCCTTAGTTGGAAATTACACATTTGGGTCGTAATACCTATGTGAAAACATCAAAACAAAAAATGACTGACAGAAAAGCATGATAAAAATGAGTTCCTTTCATTGCGTAATCTGATTTTGACAGAGAATTTAAATATAAGGAATTAAGAAAACATAATTCTAGTGACGTATAGCTGAAACACTCTCGTTAATGCACACTTTTATTGAAATAACAGCGAAAAATCCATTCAAATCCCTTAAAATAGAGACCCTTCATTGCTATTCATACAAGGTTATAGTAATCTTCACGTTAATTGTCAAAACAAATGATTGGGAGAAAGCACGAAAAATTGCGTTTCCTTCATTGCGGTAGTCTGATTTTGGTAATGCATTTAAATACAATTAAGTGACTAATGAGACAGAGTAGATCGCCCACCTTCCTACCACTTTAACTTCAAAATTATTACGCCCAAAAACAGAACACAAAAAAAATGCTAAAGTAAACACAACACAATCATGAGAAGCGATAATAGATGTATACAGAGCCACGATATAAATCGGAACACACTACCGGGTATAATCTCACAAGTAACACCGAAAATGCTAGTGAAAACCCGAATATAAAATGGTACTTCTCTAAGCACACTTGTCAAATAAAATCCAAATTTCCTAATTAGCACATAAAAAACAACCTTATGAGTTCACTTCACAGTTGTTCCACCTGTTTCCAACTGTCCCTATACATGTATTGTAGGTTGTTGTCGAAGTGAAGTACCGCCACGCTCACTGCTTCTTCTTCTCAGCGGCGCTGCGCTCGACCAATCCTGGGTTCATGTCGACTTTGAGGGCCGTCAGAACGTGCTCCGCGGCTTTTTTTCACTTGCGCGTTTTGTCTCGAAACTGTGATTGCGTTACTCACATGCGTCTCTGTGATTTCCATAATGCACAAGGAAACATGGCAGCACAGTACTACAGAATAAAATATATGGTTCCTGCCCTTAGATTTTGATACCACTAAATAAAGGAACACTAACTATTATATTTACATTAAATATTTTATCTTGCATAAAATACCAGTAGAATTAGTCGGTAACCATACAAGCTACAAAAATATTAAGTGTTTCAATTACCCTCATCCCTAAGGTAGCAATATATGTTTCATAAAAACGGAAATTTTGATCAAAGAAGTAGAATTGACACATGGGATAGCTACACTGAACAGCAAAATTAATTAATAAATTAATTAATTATTTTCTTTTAAAACCAAAGAATGCACAATTGAAGAGCATGTTTTTTTTTAAATATTCCTAATTGTAATAACTCACGGAAATTAATTACTATAAACATTAAATGAAAGCCATTCTTCGCAGTTTTTTGTTGAGCATTTCAACATTGGCAGGAGACATATCAGCATAACGGACACAGTAATCAATTATAAGCAAGAAAATAAACATGGAGGCGGTCATTGGAAGTTTAGCTATCCTGTCCTTCTGTAATGAAGTAGCAGAAGGAGACGCAAAATAAAATCCTTTATTATAATGAAATATCAGCCCTCAGTTTATTTGAGTAGAAATCGTTCGAAATTATGGGAGTAACAAAATCTCTTAAAATTTGCTCACTATGATGGACACTAACTATGGAACCTGCTTCCTAGCCCTCAAGACATTCTTACGTGCAAGAGAACTTTAGTCTGCCTGTTCCCTTTTCCCTCCCTCCACTAAAGAAATGAATAAAAATATGTTAATCTAGAGATAGAAAATTCCATAGCTCATAGATCGTGAACACGTGTGAAGATAATTGAACCATTCAAACACTCTGCGAAATTAGTTCTCTCCTCTCGTGATAGCATTTTTGATACGAAGTCGAAAGCTGAAGCTGCTGGATGGGAAGTCTGCAAGCTACGATTTTGAGCATAAAATCTGTGCCTAATGACGTTGCGTCTGAGTAAGCCAGGTCAGATCTCCTAGTCAACATTAAGATCGATCATGTGATTCACAGCTGGGTCAATCACTGATTCACAAATTGAATTTTTAGTTTCAATCTCAGATTTAAACTTTCTCATCCTTCCAAACCTTTCGAGTGTTTCAAACTTAAACATTCATAAAGATGTTTCAAAACCTGACATTTGAAACATTTACATTTTACAAACGACAAAATATACTGGAATCTGAAGAACAACTGTGTCATTCAAAGAATCACGGGAAGATGATGAGCGAGAACGGGTTGTTTTCACACATTGACTGCGACGTTACACTTTGGTTTGATGGGCACTGAGCTGATTTTCATTATGCTGCTAACCGAACACCAGTCACAAACTCATTTTCATAAATACTAAACGAAAACTAAATGAAAACAGATCTATTTAATGGTTCTCAATGTGTGTGTTGCACGACGTTTTCTAAAAATTACATTTTGACTAACCTATTCTCACTATTTCGAAATCATTTACAACGTTGTTTCAGTCTGTTTCGGTGAGAAGTTTTTATCTTTTCGTACGTTGTATCTTTCTTGAACGAGCTCTATCGTATTAAGTCGCAGTTTAAGTCTTTATACAATGACATAATAATCTGCGGTGACTTCAATTATGATCTGCTGAAACATGAAAGCTGGAAACTAATCTTAAATTTCCCAAATGTCTTTCAGTTTAAATCTTTCCTTTCAATTATCACGAAGCCTACAAGTATATCCTCAGAATCTGCTACGCTGCTCGACAATATCTTTTTGACAGACCCAACGGATTTTCTTACTGCAATAATTACTTAAAGTCATAGCTGACTTTATAGCCCCGCTCAAAAATAATATTATTAACCTGTCTTTCTTCCTAGGCATATTCCCGAACTCCCTTAAAGTTGCTTGAGTAACCGCTTTTTTAAAAGTGGTGAAAAACTTGCATAAACAATTATAAACCTATCTCTGTGCTACCAATTATTAGCAAAATATTCGAGAAAATTGTATATAAAAGTGTTTTCTTATTTTGAACAAAAATTATTTCTTTATGTTGAACAATTTGGTTTCCGTTCTAAAAAATCAACAACACAATACCTTTACACCAACATAGATGAAGGAAAGCTTGTTTTCTCCCTATTTCTTGACTTGGGAAAAACATTCGATTGTGTGGACAATAACATATTAATCTCGAAACTCCACTGTTATAGCATTAGAGAAGTTGCTCGTGATTGGTTCAGATCATACATAACAAATCGGAAGCAATACGTTATTCTTGACGAAACACAAACGGAATTACAGACAATTAGCCATGGAGTTCCACGAGGATCTGTCCTTCGGTTTCTCCTATTTTTAATCCATATCTACGATACCGTTAATTCTACATCAGTTTCAAATTCTTACTTTTTGCCGATGACATGACGCTTTCTACGGTCATTCCCAATCAAAACCTGTCTTTATTTGCGGAGAGTATATATATAACGTGCTCCAAAAGCTTCACTGTGGCTTAAAGCTAATAAAATAGGCCTTAATATCGATCAAACAAAACATATTATGTTCTCATACAAGAGATTTATTTCTCTTCCACACATTAAAATTGGGGAAGGAGAAATCGAAGAAACCAACTCATGTTAAGTTCCTGGGCATTATACGAGTACTAGATAAACATCTGGTCTTCAAAAAACACATCGCTCATATTAGTACTGAGTTATCGAAATTGGTTGGAATCCTCCATAAAATGAAAAGTTTATTGCCTGAAGAAGATTTGCAAATACTTTACCGAACACTCATTTCACCATACTTACAATACGGAATAGAAGCATGGCACTGAACTGATAAAAATAAAACCAATATACACATTACTCTGTAAAAACATGACATCCGAGTGGTAAAGAAACTAGAATATAATGCTCACACAAATGATTCATTCAAAAGTTTAAAAATACTTACACTTCTGGATCTCTACAAACTTTCCGTACGTAATTTCATTTAAAAAACATTGACCCGTGATGGCGACAAAGATCTCAAATAATTATTGACTGCACAAACAGGTCATCACGGCCATTTGATCCAAAACAGAAGTAACTTCACGCTTCCTAGTCAAAAGCTCGGTCACAACACAGCATCCTCTTCACTCGAACTAAGACTTGGAACTGAATCCCTGCGGAGATCCGTGAAAGAAATTCTTACAAAGCTTTCATA
>JACJUY010011178.1:36016-59220 GCA_014220935.1 Platorchestia sp. MABIK
ACCTCAGTAATTAAAAAATTACCGATTTACAAAAAAAACAGTGATGCTTTAGAAGTACAAGCCCTGGATTTTTCATATGTTCATATTTTCTGTTATAAAATAGCAAGCATCGAAAACAACACGCTTGAAGCTGCGCAATTTTCCAATGCTTTTCAATATGCCAGGCATCCTATAATTACGGCTTTTGATAACGCGTGACTTTGTATGTACCATTTCGTGTTGAAGACCACAAATAGTGAACCTATATTACTGCGTAGGTTAGACGAAATTAGAAGGGTTACATCATATTCAGCACGTCTCTACGGTGCAAGAATGGACTGGCGGTAGGCTGGCATAGCCATGTTTTCATTAGCTACAGTTTGCTTCCCGTGCTATTTTTTCGGTCAAGTTCACAGAAAAAATACATGAACATACGAAATCTCTTCAGCAATCAAATTTGGTTAAAACATTTCAAATCAACCCGTAAAAATTCAGATACATTAATTTTTCATTAATCTCATCTTGCAAGTTCAACAAAGTTTATCGAAAACAACCTTTGCTAAAAACGCCATACCGCACCAGCGCCAGGGACACTGACCAATGGCATTTAAAAAGCTTTAAGTTCAAATTCAACTCAACCTATTTCAACTTAAATACTTCATGCAATTGAAACCACGTAGTTAACATATGGATGTTTATTAAGAAAAACATTACAAGCGAAGCCATAACGTTCATGTTGAGCACCTATTTACAGAAAGTAAACGAGGGACCACAAGCGAAGGTAAACAGCTGATGTTCAACACGGAGTGCGTGAGTTGGACCCGCCTACGCCATCATTGCAGAGCTTCTCAACACCTACGATGGAAGGGAAAGTAACACCACAGACATGACGAAAGGGATTGTGAAAACCACAAGACTGGATCTGCCAACATTATAATGCATAAGACTAAAGTATCTAGTCCTAAAATTCGATAGCTTACTTTACAATATGAAAGTGTTTAAAAATACAGAATGCAAGTAATACAGCATTTGAAATGAATGAAATAATACAAGATACACAACAAAATCATAAGACTCGAGTCAAACCGATAACATCTCCATCAACTTTCCTAACCACTTGTTAACGTATCACAGTAATCAATTTCAGTCTGAATTAGACAAGTCCTACAACAAACCACGATATCAGTGTACTTCGATCTAATTGGAGTATTTGTCTCTCAGGTAGTTTAATTTACGACGCTTAGAAGCGTACCTAACCCTATAAGAACGTCCTACACAAACAAATAACTTTCACCTTAGACGCAAAAAATCGTTCAATGGAATAATGACACCATCAGAACGCATTACGGGAGTGAATGATCTGTCAAGAAAACCACTTGCTCACAAATGGCACTGGTGCTAAAAAATACAAGTAAAATGGTGGCAGATCTATTACACGCCCCTAGGAATACGAGGTGTAACAGCAGTTCATGCACCATCTACTGAAAACTTTGGAGTGAACGAGTTTAACCAAAGCACCTCTAGGCGGGAGGCATGAAAGAATACATGCATCTAAAATTTGAAATGATTTCCCTTCCCTTAAATCTGAAAACTCGAAACAAATCAGTCACTGAAACTGAATTAATCGCAAACCAAAGCGCGAGTTCTCCAAGTATGTATTTTTTCAAACCACAAAATGAGCGCGGCACATAAGTGTGCAATTGCACCGCCCTCGTTGGCAAAGCGCCGAGTTTGAAATAATACTTTTTTCGCACCCGTAAAAAAATACAATCCTAAATATGAATGGTTTTCGGGGCATTCACATGTCTTTAGCTTTGTGTAGAAAAAAATCGTTGGTAGGACAAGATATGAAATCAACGTGTAGAATGCGAGCAATTCTAAACGAACAGTTGGAAAACATTTTCCGCCTTATTTAACTCTAGAATTTTGGAAATGTTTCAAATATTAGCAAATTCGATTAGATTTTACGTTACTTCAAGCCTTCCTAGCCACAACATTTGTGTTCCCCAAGAGAGGAAGAAGGCACCATTCAAGTATAGAATTGAAGCAATCCTAGTATTGAACCTGTGCACAAGATGCGTCCCAACTCAATGCGTATAGAAGCAGCAAGATTGACTGAAATTCATACAACAAGAAAACAGTTTAAGATGAAACCCAATGGATGCGCTAATTCCTTTAGATTACAATAGTTGTCTCCACCTAAGCGGACATTACCAGACTTGCATTCAGTTATCCTTACCAAACTCTTAAGTTAGCAAAGGAATAAGACACCTCACAAAACTCCAATGTTGCAATTCAAACACGACTGATAACAAAATGTTACAGCACCTGTGAGTATACTTCTAATCTTAAAATGAAAACGGAAAACGTAAATTAAGTTCAAACACGGAAATTAAAAGAACCTATTGGGGAGTGATGTCATTTTCGAATTGAATCTAGAGTATTTAAAACGCTTAATTAGCTAAAAGATGTAAACCATCTGATCTTTCAACATACAGGGATGCCACACTCTGACGTTCCCACATTCACACCAGCAACAAAGAATCATTTTAAAGAGCGACGCTAGCGAGTTTTTAGGAGTTCCTCATTCCTTCTTTGAGAATCATATCACGTCCTCGAGGAAGAGTAACGGCATGGAGAGACTATTTACACTTTACAAGTTTTAATTACTAGAAAGGAAACAATGACTGCAGCAATTCAATTAGATTACGGAATGGTCCTAAAAACGAGCAAGTCTCATGAACGAAGCAACAAAAAAATAATCGCACACCCAAATACAGAAACAAATCAACATTAATCTACTTCATGATGGAACTAGAAAATTACACTGGAAAATACGAAGTAGATCTACATGAAATCATACGAAAACAGGTTCCAGTTCTACGTAGGGTTCCAATAGAAAATGAGACATGAATCTGACTAGTTGGTTGGAAATTACACACGACTGCAACAGTAACATGCAGTACGCTTCCAACACTGTCAACAAAGCACAGAAAATCTTTACTCTTTAGGTAAGCAGCTAGTCCCTAGTGAGAAATGGTAAAAAAAATTATTGCCAAAGAAGAATACATGTCATAAAATTTTGACGTGACGCAAGTTTTTTACTTAAATAAAAAGTTCAGAAAGAAATAAAGAAAAAGCTACAAGATACATTAAATATTTATGACGTGAAGTAGCTCAGGAACAAAAGGACTCGATCGTTAATACTTCCTGTAATTATAACAACCTTTGTAATTATATAGGCCTCAAGATGACAAGATGATTTTAAAATCAGCTCTTAATATTTTAGAATCAATTTTGATACCAACGATGAGAGTTGTTATAAAAAAAAATAGGGAAGGTTCAATTAATATAAACACGTGACAGACATTAACCTGCAACGCACTTCACGACAAATCCATTCAGATTTCATACCACGAGTGCACGCCAAAAGATTCCTCACACGAATGCTCCGTAATTATCAATACGAAACAAGCGACCGTACTTCCAACAAAAGGAGCAAATAGTTCTGTTTTGTGCTAAACGGGCGTCTCCTACCATAATTGTCGAGTGTTACGCATTCTTTAGCACTTTCCACAACAAGAATTTAAAAATGAAGATAATTTAAAAACTCGAGTTTTAATGCTTCGTGCAAGAAGGACAAACAATGTACACTTAAAAAATATTTCTTTGGAAGGCCAGAGTTAAGTTCGGCAATACACGCAGCATCAAATGCCACCGTCATGTTTTAACAGTGTACGAGTAAGAAAGAATTACACAAGTACATCTGGCATAATTTACACATAGGAAATTTGTAAGGCCAACTAGAGATCACAACACTCATACCTCGCCATGCCAAGAGATTTAAAGAGCTTATTTCCATGTGAGTCACATGAGGCCAAATTTTGAGATGATTCGACTGCCTGAAATTGAGGTAAGCTGGTTACCAGTGAAGTGAAAAATTACGCAAGATTTACTGTGCCTGTCTTCTTTGTGTCATCCATAATAAGTATTTCACATTTGTTGAAACAATTCTATGTAGAACATCACTTGATTACAGTCATGACTTATCATTCGATTAGAACAGGAAAAACTTATAATCAGACAGCTATGTACTTAATATTCTATTAACCAATGGCATAGGAGTTTACATAGCCAATTCAGATTTGATGTTAGTACCATAAAAATACTACCTAACGTCTAATAAAAATTTAGCTACAATACATTTAGATAACTCGACAGATTGCTTCAAGGCTCACCTTGATAACAGCTTTGAAGTGGAACAACGAGCCAGAAAAACATCTACCATGGCTGAATGTGAAATAGAAAGCTTTCTCTACTCCCCAAAGCAACCATGTCAAGAAATCTATGTTGCAAATAAAAATGGAAGCAATATAAAAAGAGACATCGATAGAGGGACCAATGGGTTACTCTTGGCTGTTCTACAAAAATTACGTCTCACTGAACTGATCGTTTTTCCTCGATTGGGAAATTTCAAAGCATCTCAGCATTCCCGGATAGATTATTTATTGTAGCATTTCCTGTTTTGTATATGTTAATAATTCTGAATACAAATGCAGCAATCGAAGCCCATAAAAAATGTATGCTACTTAATACGTGTCGTTTTAAAATGAGATTAAACTACTAGCATGACAGGAAAGATACAGATAACCACTCATTTTGATTTATTAGGGTTTCCTTTACATCTGGCATTTCATTTTTTTGGCGAAAACACCCCGACTCATTCGTAGCAAGATAAACTTTAGATATTCTGAATTAAAACTGTAATGTACTTTGAATCCTTTTTCTACTTTCACAATACAAATTTGAATACTGGTAGTACATCGAAACCATTTAGTAAACTGTGTCGCCAATAAAAAATGAAAAAATAAGTACAAAATAAAAAATTCCGAACTATCATAAAAAACGTCTCAAGAAAAGTATAGGGTTCTTTCATCTCTACAAGCTGCCGAGAATTACGATTAGCTCGATAGAATAGCAAAAAATTTTGAAGTCATTAACTGTAAGAAATTAAAACCTGCGACTATCTATTATTAACAGCATAAAATAAACTTATGATAGTTTTTCAGAATGGTCAAGGACGATAAAATAAGACACATGAGCTACAATATTCAATATACAATGGGCTCAACAAAATCGGTTGGCATCTGGGAACATAACCGTGCAGATTTACGGACAGGCTGCTGACTCTTAAATTTAGACGCTCTGAACATGCAAATCCTTCTCTTGACTTTGACAGGCGAATGTTCAATGGAATATTCTTTATATGACTTGGGACTAGACTCGGAAAATATTTCATCAATGAACTCGTAGGGATCCTGTTTGGAAAACGCAGAACTGTGATGAAGAGAAAGTTTCTGAGAAGAAACAGAGTTGCGGCGCTTTATGTTGCCCCTATTCGTTTCCGCTGCTTCTGTTCCTCTGCGCCGACCTGGGGAGCAAACCAACACGCGTAAGGATTAAATGTAATAGCTAAGACATTCCAAGTATTTAGTAAATGACACAATTCTAATGTTTAAAAGTAGAATGCAATTATAAAGAACAAATAATGATGGATTCGAGGGTATGAATGAACAACCGAAATTAAAATTAGTCCTAGTAAAGAACGTAAATCTAAACCATAGCTGAGTGTATATGTTGCTTTCAGCGGCATCGAGATTCAAATAAAGCAAGCCATGCATAGTGAAGCAAACAAGAGGAAGAATGAACTTATGAATCACAATTGCTTGTCATAGCGTGCACAGTAGAATTGGAAAAGAAAATACTCACAGATAGCTGGCATATAAAAATGCTGCGCTCCATTACTTTTGTGTAAACTTCCGAAGTAGATCCTTATAATCTTTTCTTTCTATTAACAAACTGTTGCAAAATTGTGTGAAGTCTAGCTCGAGGTAGGTCAGACAGATGCTTTCAAATAAAAATCCAGAGAAGGATTTCCTCAAAAACTTCTTTCGTTCACCGTGTGACGCGATTGGGTCTTCCAGGTGGGAAAATACCCAAGTTTTATTGATTTTCAAAAGAGCAGGCAAGTTCTCCTTGCAGCACATACAGTTGTCATTACGTGCACTTCTTGCTTCTGATGAATACCGCATCACGCAAATGATCAGAAGTGACAGCAACTCATCCCTGGCTAGAGAAAAGTAGTCCTCTACCTTCGTGTAACGTAAATACCACAGTAATAAGAATAAATAAACAATTAGGAACAGTTTCAACCTGCTTCCAAACTAGATTCTAAGAAGCTAATAGAAAATTTGCATTTTCTGAAAAGATGACTGATCCTTCCTACGAGCGACGAGGAGACAGGAATTAAACACATCTCCCGTAGTTTTTGCTAATTGCGTTCGTAACGACTACAGCAGTTCTCACATCATTTCTAAATCCTGCAATTCAATCTACAGAATTAACTTCCAAAATAGATTATTGCTAACCGATTCTCGTTTTGTCCGAATCAAAGAGCTTCAAGTTTTAACGCAGAATTTCAGAAAAAAATTTGAGCTTGGTTTTACTATCATCAGGATTAAGTTATCTATTTGAGTTAATTAACTTGTCCTCTACTAACGTAGGATAAAAATGTCATACAATACGTAAAAAGTGCCTCACAAACTACTTGCCCTGAACAGAATATCTAAATCACGAGTTTGAGTTCAGATCAAGCTTATGAGGGTCAATTCATATTAAAAGTTTCTGATTTTTTGTGCTCTACTCAGGATTGCAGATATATCGCGAATGATTTCTATGAGAACTCTGAACATCGATTATTCTCTTAAAAATAAACCATCAAATTTGACCTTTTAGATCAAGAGAAATTCATTACAATGGTTTTGTGTGAGGTCGCTATGCTCGACTCAGGCACTATTTCCATCGTTTCTAAGATAAGTGTATTCTAAAACGTTCGTGTAAGTAAAACGCTTTTTGAGACTTTCACTTATTATTAGCTAACTTAATTCAAGACTCCCTAGCCACAACGAAGGCGATCTCAAGACATCAAAAAGAAGGGACAATTTAGTGTGGAAAGTAGAAAACGATAATCTACGCACTAGGTGTGTTCCCACAGTAGATACCTAACGCACAGAAATAGCAAGTAAGGAAAAGAAGAGGAAAATATAGAGAGCTACTAAAAAAGTCATTAAAACTGAAAAGAGGGCATGAAAGAAAGAAGTCTCAAAGGTCTAGCTATAGCTGAGCTAACCCAACACTATCCCCATGGGAGGTGCTTGTTCCAATAGCATATGATGGACAAACTTAACTAACCTAACCCTATTGCCTACCCTATGTCCCTTGAGATCGGCAACTCGCTTCATACCATCTGTACGAAGATGGCAAACAAGAACGCCCGGAAGTATGATCGTCGACTCATTAAAAAAAGTCAACTAAACACAAAGAAACCACACGATATCCTCATGTTTATTCTGAGCACTCGAAACATTCAACGATTGAAGAGGAACTTGGCTATGAGCCCACGGGCATTCACTGCAGACTTCCTCTTAGCTCTCTTGACAGCGGAGTCAGTGAAAGCAGGAGTGTCAACACGTGTGGCCTTCACGCTAGATTTCCTCTTAACTCTACCCTTAGCAGCAGAGCCAACAGTACTTGGCGTTTTTTGATCACTGTCATCATTCGTCGAGGATTCTCTCCCCGATAGGTCTTTCGTAGTACAACTGTTATCTTCAGGTAAATTTCTTCTAGAGCTTTTCTGGCCTATCGACGATTTTCTTTTTCTTAGGGTTGCTTTCTTATTAACAGGTAATGAATTATGTGAGATTTGCGACTGGATTTCACTGAAGTCATGACGTTCATGCTCTTCTGTTTCTTCTCTGGAACTAGCTGTAGCGATTGTAAAGAAAATGAAATGTTAATCAGATAAATGAACAACAAAACAAAAAGGAAGTGAGTTGCACAACGAATTATGAAACCAAGAAAAAAAAAATTAGAATATATTAGTCGTGAGACATGTAAAGGCTTTATGTGATGCAGTTGAAATAACATTAAGAACACCGTGCAAATAGAAGCATGTGTAGCTAAAAATAACACACAAATATGAAAACTGAAACCAATTGGAAAGTTTGTGAGTCAACCAAAGCACCAACAGAAACATAAAATGTAACTTACCTTACATTCAATGACGTACTTGCGATTTAAAATTAGAAACGAATGAAGTTCAAGCAAAATTCGCGCAAATAAATGTTTCAGAAAAAAATTTTATGAGGGCTCATGATTGAAAAGTTATGCCAAAAATAAAGCCGGAGAAATGTTCACGTCCATTTAATTTGTGGTAGTTTGAATATTCTTTTACCGAGCGTCCACACGCTCAACATACAGGTGCAAAAACTGCCCACGTTATTACAAGGATTTATTGACTCAATGAATTAGGGAAGGCTAGTCACTTAACCACTCCGCCAAAGCGCACCATCACGCTCAAGTAATAACTGACGATGAAAAAGATGACAGAAAAGCTCCAATTAACAAAGTTTAAAAAACTTCCCAGGTTTTTCAAGGAGGGTTTTTATTTTACTAATCTTTTCACTGTGGAACATAAAAACTAAATAATGTCGAAGTGGAAATTAGGGACGTCTTTCATGCATATACTCACATAATTTGAGAGCGTTGTTATTGGTGGGAAATGCGGACGCTGTTTTATGACCGAGAGCGTCACAGCAGCGGTCATCAGTGGGATAGCCATCATTGGAATTCTCTAAGTCTTCCACGGCGATGGTGGGAGGTACGGGCTCTTGCAGTCTAGCGAGGTAGCGGCGGTCGCGAGCACTCACTTCAGACACTAACAGCACCGAATCCTCCAGTGGTGAAGTTTCTTCTGAAAGTTAATTATCTTCATTATTATTATTATTATTATTATTTTTTTATTATTATTGTAATTGTTTAACCACCATTACCACTAACGAGCGATCCGCACGGTGAGACGCAGTAGCAAATTACATTTCAATTACAATTCAAAATAAATTTGTAACACATTTATTGTTTACTTGTAATTTTCAAATTAATTTAACATGTTCCCCGCGTATTGTGCCATACGAGTGCAAGTCGGTAAATTGCTCATTCTCATACCCGTACAAATGAATAACATTACATCTGTTTAGCGACCTCTTTAAGAAATAACTGTTATCATACCAGTTGAAACATATTGTGCAATTTGAATTTGTCATACTTCTCAAGAAGGATAAGAATGTTTTCAAGCATTGAAGTCGATTTCCCTACCCTGCAATGTACAACTTACCCAAACCAACCGCATACAACCACGTAAACACAGAAAACTAGTTCAAGGGCCAATATACTCACCAGCAGCGGACGCCTCATCGAATGGAAGACTACGGTGATCAGCGAGGGAATCGTCCGGCTGGCCATGACTGGAGGTACCACTAAACGCCCGACTTCTCCCTCGCTGGGGCGCTGCAGGTTCGCTGGCATGTCGCTGGTTGATGTATACAAGCTGCCGCTCTTGCTCTCTCGCAGCCCGCTCAGCAGCTTCTCTCTCCTCCCGCCGCCGCATCACAGCTTCCATCTCCGGGGTCAGATCCGTGGGTGGTTCATCGAAGGTGGGGCTTATTTTCCCGCTACTCGAGGCGTAACAGTTGCTGTGAAAATAAATATTAAGTTGGTTTGTGTCTTCCTCACCACGACATATGTGAGCTACACTTCTCAAGAAAAATAAAAATAGAACATGAGCAATATTTCTGACACTTGATACGATTATGAAACCATTACATATAATAAAGTTAGGAACTTTACAGTACCGTTGTTGCTTAACAGGCTACGTTTTCCACTTATTTCACACATACAATTATTACTGACTGCCACAGACTTGATAAACTTTTAAAATAAAACGAGAACTTCAGCTTTACAGCGGAGCACAAGCTGCTCCTTTACGTCAAAGAGTCCATCATAGGACAAATGGCTAACTCCTTAAAAAAACATCGAGAACTTCTCTGCTTACAGACGCTAAGCTGAGCATCACGATCAGAGAAGTACACAAACTCTTCACGTTGCTCGAGAAAAAGCTGCGCAAGTACACACAAATACTCACTACTTGTGCTTGTGCCGCTTGGTGCAGATGGGAGGAGAGAGACTTTTCTCCCTGCGTTTAGCCATAAGTGCCAGCATCTGCGGGGTCGGATTATCCAGGGAAGTATCCTTCTTAATCACAAGCCTTTTGGGCCTCATTTGTTTCTGTCTCTCGAGCATCTTCTCGTTTTCTTTCTCAATGATGATGTCTTCAGGGTCGGTGTAGTGGACCTTTGGCAACGCAACCGTGCTCAGGCTCAGCCCAATGTAGGACTTGCGGGGGCACAGCCTCGTGTTGATTCTGACACACAAGGGTGACAAAGTAGTTGTAGTGGTTGTTTGTAAGAAGGTTGCTAGCACTTCAGGTTCAAAGCCTAAGTCGCGCCGGAGATCAGGTTCAAAGCCCAAATCGACTAACGCACGGATTAAACATCATTACAACATAGACCAGGGAACACGATCATTTTTCATGATGATTTGCGCGAAAAATATTCCGAATACGAAATAAGATATTAGTATTGAATACAATTCATAACACTATGTAATAATTAACGTTGTGAGTTGTTTCTAAAATTATTCTCACGAAAAGATAAAAACGACTTCAAAAACTGATTCCTACAAGTGAACTTGCACAATCGACCTTTTTTCAATTAGTTTGAACTTACCTACCATTAACGAAATGAATAAAATTTACATTTAAAAAGGGCTTATACAAGACTCATATTTCACCTACCGATTGAACATCTCAGCTAAGCCTTAATTCCAAACTCCAACAAAAGCAAACTAGTGCAGATTCACTCTAAACAGCAAAGTAACCAACTTTCATAAATAAGAAACTGATCATTTCATCTCACAATCGAGAAACTAATATCAATTGGACTAACAAAATGATCATGTGCTCAACGTTGAAGGTAAGGGTAAAACAACATTAGGCCTCTTCCCAAATTACCGCCCTAAAATGACCTTAACTTCTCATGCCGCACTTTTAGAAACACCAGAATGTTGCTCAAAAATGCAGTATACAAAAAAAACTCAAATAATTATTCTGGAGATATCCTAAATTTTCCCCCTAGTCTAAGGATGAGAGCATGTACTGAGGAGTTAAGAGATCTGTAGTACAGTTCAGCTCATTGGACACTGAGTCCCTTACCCCAATTTTGAGCTGCTATGTAAAAGCAGTCATCGTTGATAATCTTTCAATAGCTAGAGCTTTCTAACAGAAGTTTACTGCTCTTCATCACATACAGCAACTTGTGACTCGATTGATGAACAGATGTTCCGGTGTAGAAAGAAAATTAAGCTACGGCCAGCACACACACCAGTCTGAAAGACTCAGGTACCTTTAATGCAATTGCTGAACCTGGAGAGAAATTAGCTCACCTGTTGCTAGTGGACTTGCAAGGAGACCGTGGAGATGTACGGATGATCTTGTTAGGAGAGAGCCCAATATTTTCTTCTTCTTCCGATCGCCGACGCTTCACCCCCTTAAGAGAAAGCAAAAATTTTTCTGGGTTAACTTTCAAAATAGCATTTACAGTTTAATTTTGTAGCTCGAAATATAAGTTTTCTCATTGCTAAAGCTACAGGCAAAAACGTAGTTATTAATTTCAGTGTCAAACTTTCTTTTTGAAAAAAACGTCAAATTCTAATGACAACCAAATAACATGCACAATTAAAAGCATGATATTTGTACGGACATTGTATCAGAAGGTGGTAAACTATGAATGGAAAGATGAAAATGAATGAAAAAATGAAAGTAAAACCCATAAAAATTTTTGCCTCCTGTAAGGTTACCTAATAAGCTTCATTTCTCTACACGCATACATGGCACAATGATACAAAATACAGTTCACGCATATTTTATTGAAACTAAAAAAAGTCAATTGACGAAACAAGAGGCAACAAGGAAAATATTTTCAAAATCGGAATATCTGAATTTCAATTTGAAAAATAAACTATCTTGACCTTTAATTTCGACACTGAAACAAAATTAATGCAGAACAATTCAGTAGATGAGCATGTCAATCCGTTCTAGAACTATCATAATATGGAACGATTAACGAAGTTGTTTCGTTTTTAGCAGAATGTTTCATAAAATAAATTTCTTTTCCAAGTGCAGAGGCATGCCCTCATACAAAACAACCTTTCCATTATACAGAAACTCGTCTCTGAATGAAAACAAATCCATGTAATTTCCTTCATAGTTTTAACAAAATGAACATGAATACAATGAACTAACCGAAACGTGCTATACAGCAATTGATTGTGTAAAACATTCGTTTACATCATATACTGTTGAAAATAATTTTTATTTCATAAAGCTTAAGTTGCAGTTATAATGAAAGTAGGCTGTTCAGGCCGCATATAAGATTACAATGACATTCGTTAGTATTTGGCAGAAGAATCATTTTCCAGTAAAAGACAAAAATGCAAATTGCCTTAAAAATTATTTCCATTTGTCCAGGGCAAAGCTCAGCATAATGAAAATCTCTATAATGATATTTCTGTAAACTAGATCTACAACTCAAGTTGAGACTCATTAGAAAAATGAAAAGTAATTCTATTGGCAATAATAGAGGTAAATGAAGCAACCTTTTCGGGACGCATCATAAATGCTGCCAACTTTGTTAGCCTTTTCAAAGAAAGTCCCAGCCAAAAACTTGCATTATTACAAAGCCTCAGAAGATAGCCGAAATTGTATTAAATCGACTGAGTGAGACAGCGTTTTAACTGAAGAATACATCGAGTGTTGAAAAATCCGTTTCCTAAATCAGAGAAATTAGCATTCAGCTTCATTGGCAGAAATAAAAAATTTAACACCTCCAGTGAAAGAACAAACCAGACTCTTGTAGTAAATCATACTTCTTCCAACTGAGAAATCAAACAAATTGGCCCAAATTCAAGAGCAACGTAGTTGAAATGCAGAAATAACTGAACATACTTCAGTACAATCCATAAAGGCTTCATATAGAAAAAGTCTTTGTTTCATATTATGAAACAAACTTGTATTTCTAGTAATCAGTGAGCTGCAGAAGCATTTAGCAAATTTAGTTTGCATTTCACTCTCTAAAACAGACAGAGCAGCAAATTCTGCAATCAATATATTATTTTTTTCCCAAGCCTTTGGCTTCTTTTTTGGCAATAAGCTCCAGCATTGCAGGCGTTGGGTTATCGTAAAGACTAGCAACGCTCTCAGCACTTGACGTCAGGCTGGTTTTGCTGGAGGTCTTTTTCTTCAAAGATGTAGATCGGGACCTGGCAGTAGAGCGCTTGGTGATAGCTCGCTTTCGAGCAGCTGGAGATTGAGATGTGGCCTCTTCAACAGAAGATTTCACTGATCTGGTGCGAGTATTTGCTCTGCGACTACTGTTCTCCTTTTCAAGATCATCTTTAGCAGGGCACTCCAAATCAGAGTCTCCATCTTCCTCGGAGCTCTTCACACGCAGGGCAGCTTTCCGAGGTCTTTTGCGAGGAGGAACTGGACTATCCTCCACACTTGAGCTCCTACTCAGAACTGCAGTTTCTTTGCTCGAGCGGCCGCCACCGGCACGAGGCTTGCGCTGAGGAGATGCAACAGCTAGCCTACGACTGCTAGCAGGAGAAGCAAACATCTCGACATCATCAGTTTCATCGAAGAGATCAGGACTGGTCGTGCGCTGATGCTCTACTTGAGGAACACGGCGGGACTGATGTGTACTCACCTTGTTGAGCCTTGACTTGGGTTTCTTGGAGACAGGTTTGGGAGTGGCGGACATAAATACCAGCTTGCCGTCATCCTTGTAGCCCCTCTCAACGAGCCCCGTGCGCAAGATGTCACGGCACTTCTCGTAGTCCGGCTTCTCATCGAACGTCAAGCTCGCGACGTATGATAGAAACTCCAATAATCCTGCCAGGGAAATGATATAGTTAACCTGTGTTGCCAATCTTCCCTTTAGTTTTTCTTCTTTACAGTTAATTAATTAACATAATTCAAGAATTAAACTAAAGAGAAAAATAACTTAAATGGCAAGAATCAGAATTTCTAACGAGCATGGCGTTTTGATTAGCTTTGATTATGAGCGAGTTTCAGCCTCCCTAACCCCAACAAAGATGTTCCCAAGAGAAGAAGGCAGCACTTATTACGGCATTCAAGGGATGAGAAATCTGCACAAGATATGTCCCCACATTTGCGCATAGCTAAAGTAAGATTGAAATAAATTCATGACACAAGAGAAAAGTTGAACAAGAAAGTAATACATGCAAGAAAAAAGACAGCACTGAACTGAGAAAAAGAGTGTTCAAAACAAAACAGTTACTTCACTTGACCAAGATGAAAGCAACCAAACCTTCAATTCAGGGTCTCCCATGTTTCTCCTAGGAGCACTAATTCTCACTGAATGGTGCTTTGAAATGCATAATACTTGATCTTATCAGTTAACAAGAATGCAAGGAAACATTTAGCCATATACATATCTTTCAAATAACCTTCACTGTCCCTCACCGCACCTTAGACGTTGGTTTAATTTGAAATTTAATTTAGGATGTGCACAATTAAATTTGCCATAACAAAATTAAATTTCTTCACTTCCCAAATTTTTCAACTAAAAAGTTTCTTTGACAGTGATTTTCTTTCCTTGAATTGAATGTTCAATACATTTGCGAGACAGTCTTGCCCAGGAGTAAAGCACCTTCATCAACCTAAATTGCAAATGCCGTTATTCCAAGACCTGGCTCGGTCTCATGAGCATACGCAAGTTCAGAGTCTATGTCTCCTTACCATTAATTTAGTTTCTTATTCGTGCATGTCACAGTCTGAAATACATACAGCATTAATACATAACTAACTACCAACTAGTATTCACAAACACTCCCCACCTCCCGAAATGAAGCATCTAACCCAAAACTGCCGTACAACTGTAAAAACTCCCCCGAAATACTTGTCCTTCAATCTACCATCAACATTTTGACTTTTCTTTGACCAGAATAGTCAATAGATAACCCACCTTTTTTTATAAAATGATACCAAGAAACTGAAGCCACAAAAAGTTCAGGATAATTTTAAATGATGGATGAAATTTAAAATTTATTTCAAATAAAGTATCTGTGTAAATCTACCTACAATCATGAAGTGTTGCTCCCATAAATGTCACAAATTTGATCCTTTTGCATGGTGCGCTACACAAATAGAGGGCGTAAAATTTTCATAGCTTTACTTCTATTGTAATAGACCAATTGTTACCTCACATAGAAATTTTATGTATAGTGATCAAAATACTCTGATAAAAACTGCACAAAGAGCATGATCTTTAAATTCAGAGAATCCAGATCCATAGCAGAAAAACATCACACTGTTAGACCAAAAAACGTTGGCATAATTAAGCTTGTTTTGACGTTGATAGCGATCATCTACATATTTCATACTTAACGTAACATAGAAGTGAAAGACCTAACTCGGCTGCAGCAAATAAAATTATCCCCAACTAGCTGCGTTCCAAGTTTTCGCGACACCAATTCTCAAAAAGGCGAGTTTTTTATGGACCACCCCGTACCAAATAAATTATATAAAATCCCTTCGTTTCAGTTGCAAAGAACAAAGATCGTAAACCAAACAAAGAGACAACAGATGCATGTGAGACTTCACCAACCGGGAGGAGTGCCATCAGGGAAGCACTTGTCCATGAGCTCGTCTACGTTGTCCATGTACCAGCGCTTCTTCTTGGCCACGTAGTCGCAGTCGGTGAGGTTGTCCTCCCATGGCAGCTGTGAGCACAACCACTGTGCCATGTTGTAGCCCAGAATTTCCAGGTCGCCTCGCCGTGAATGAGCTGTAAAGTTCAACTAAGTAAGAGACAGCTGTCGTGTTCACTTTGATTATAATGAGAGTTGAGGATGCCAAGCAGTCTAAAGAGGTGGTCCAACTAGCCAGATATGGATCAATTGAAAATTGAGGATAAATGGTGAAGTAACATGATATGATCCCACGATCGGGAGAAAATTAATTAAAATATTCTAAAGAAAATAAGTATGGTACAGGTAATTTGACCGTTTCTAAGAAGGGAGAGTTCCTGTAAATGTAAAATAAATTTTTTAATTTAACAGTAGGATTTGTTGGTATGGATTTCTGTACTTAACTTTTAAATAAAAACTTTGTGCAGAATAATTGTGATAGGACATTGAAAATGTAAAACTTAACAAGGTTTAAATTCAATTCTTAGAACTCCGATTTCAGAATATTTTATATTTGGCTACTTATATCAATGACATTTGAAATTCAATAGAATTTACATCAATGATTACATAATAAATAGATCAATAATAAAACTATGAGCTTGTTGCTCATAAGATGGAAGTAGTACAAGCTACAAGAGTACAATACACTGTACCTCCGATATGGGCATCTCTGGAAGTGAACTCGATGGTGCCGTCATGCGCCTTCCTGCCATCATACTTGTACTCCTTGTGCTCCCCGTTGACAGCGTAGCGGCAGGCGAGGCCGTAGTCTACCAGAAATACTTGGTTTTCAGTGCCTTTTTGGAAGCCCACGAGCAGGTTTGATGCTTTAATATCGGCGTGAATGTAGCCCTTGTCATGGATGTACTCAAGCACATCAATCTGGTACAAAAGAAAGGATTGAGTGTGAATTCTTTTCAACTGATTAATGTTTACCAAGAATCATCAAATACATGTTGAAACATGCCAGAAATGCATTATGTCTCACCAGTGTTATTCATGTTTCTTCAATAAGCTTTTATACATAATTTCAGTGCTACTGTAAGCAGTATTTGTTGTTAGATTTACAAAATCCAAGAACTCAGAATTGCTTAATTTATTCACTTTTCCAAATAACAGCAAGAAGAGTCAGACATTTCAGTATTTAAATTTTATAGATAGAGAATGAAGTTTGGCTACAGGGATCAGATATTTGTTCACTATTATTATTACTTTCACTTATTCATCAAACTTCAAATGTTAGCTGAAAAGCACTATGAGGAAGTAGCATGACTTACCTATAATTATAAAATATTGAAAAATATTTACCTACAATAGGATTCCCAATGCTTTGTAATAAGTTACTGTGCCTCTGACTAAACTCATGGTGGCTTTTGAACAATTGAAGCTGATTAAGTTCATGAAATGAGAGTTCTTTACTTTTTCAAATGAAATAATGTGGTACTGAAGTACTGAATAATCACAACAACTCATAATGAAGCTGTAAACCTAAGCTAGCAGAGTCCAAGAATCAACATTTACCTTATATCTCACAACTTCAAAATGTGTTCAAGACAATTGAACATTTTCCCAACATTTCACACAAGTAAACTCATTCAAAATATTTAGCATTCCAAAAATGGTCAATAAATAAATACTAGTCAAGCCATAAAGAAATCAACAAAAACTACACAATACATGCCAGCTAGTAATATCTACTTAGCTGGATCATTAAGGATTTGTACATTAATTATACACCCATTAAAGCAGAATAAAAAATCGGAATGCATACTCACAATTTCTAGTCCTATTTGGTAGACCGTTTTGAAGGAGAATTTCTTGTTGTGCTTCTCCAAGATTTTTTGGAGGTCAGAGCCAAATCTTTCCATGACCATGAAACGATACTTCTGGGCTTTGAATGTGAAAGAGCCAGATCCAAGATACTTGGGCATACCCAGCCTCTTTAGCTTGTGCTCTTTCTTCCATGCGTCAATAAGTTCAGGTTTAGCTATGCGCATGTAGCAGTGCATCTCAGTGAACAGCGGACCATTGCTGTGAGGTTCTACTTTCACCACAAATTTATCTGTGTCGTTCACTGGGCGGGCTGGATCATCAGATGCAAGATAAATTTCTCCAAAGCCGCCTTGACCTGAAAAATATATTGATGAGTCAGAAAAGAACATGCACAAAGTGAGCTCTTTTAAAACTCATATCACCAAGAGTAATCATAATATTAAAAATTTAATATTATAAATTTTCCTAGAAAGCAGATGAAACAATTACATAACACAAACACAAAAGCTCCAGTAGTACAACAATAAATCATATCTTATCCTGTTTACAATCACAGTCTTCAGCAGTTGAAACTCAAATCAAAAGTGGATGAAAAGCAAAATATTTCACTTTCTCACCTATACTCCTGCCCAGAACCCAGACATTTTTAGATATGTCGGTGATGACTTGTCCTTCAGGAATGGGGTCGGGCAGCTTGAACCCATTTGCAGCGACACGTTTCTTCGGTGTACCATTGGACTTGGAGGTTGCACCACGACTCACTTTCCGAGGAGCCATTTTGAGCACTGAACACTGTATCAATCTCAACAATTTTCTAAGGTCAATTTTCCAGCTTTTCAAAAATCAAGTAATTGCTCTCAATTGCTGTACTTATGAAAGTCTAAAATGACAGCACCTATCACCATGACTAGCTGAATATTTTTATATATTCTGGAAAAAAGTTTTAAAATTGTGAATCATTCAAGTGATTAACATCATTTTCAGGCTTCTTATGACACTAGAACAACTCTGCAACTATTAAAATGAATAACATAGCAATACAAAGCTTAACGCAAATACAACAACCAGATCAAAATTGCACATAAACCTGATGAACTATGGCTTACAAACTTCTTATTCACCAAAATTAGGAACTATGAGGGGGAACAAAAATTCAAAGGACAATATGAATGCAAATGAAAACATGAACACTGAAAAATTCATCAATTCATACTACAGAATAAGAAGGTCCCAATATATCCTAGAACATAATACTAATCAAATAGTAAATAAGAGTGTAAAGAAACAGGTATTTCAGGAAGTAATTATTTAAACTATTATTATTTAAAGGTTGTGGAGTAAAAATTCATGTCTTGAACTTTTGGGGAACTATCAACTCTAAACAAAAAACTTTTCAGATCTAAACAATAATATGTATAAAAATAGGGAGAAAAAATAAGTAAATAAAAATCCATAAATATTACACCAGTTGCAACAGGAATTCTGGTTGCAAGTTGTTTAAAATGGATTTATGAATAAAAGTAGCACAATTCCAAAATGCAGAGGTTTTTATTCATTGTTTGGATCTGCGCAAAGCTAAACATTTATATTTATCTATAAAGCTTTGTCTAAATGAACATATTGGGAATTTCATTTTAGGTATATCACCAAGAAAGGCTTCAAGTTTTATTATCAGAAATGATAGGAACAAAATCAATACCAGCATTGAAAAAGGGCAATGCCAAAAGCTAAGGCTAACAATGGAATTCCAGTTGAACACATAGAACTCAGCCGCAAAAATGGTCAATTGTGACAAATTTAACACATTAGCATCTACTATAAGCATACCTTGAGCATTTCTTTTTAATTGCCCCAATAAGTATTCTTAGGGAGCATGTATTGTGAAATTAGATTAAAAAACAGTTAAAAATATTTACTTTCACATTTTTTGAATGGCAAATAGAAATGTTGGTACAGCTCCAAATGATTCCAGTTTTCCCCAATATGACTTTTGTCCTAATTAATAAAGAAATGGAACTGGATAGCAAAAACGAAGAATTGAAAGAAGTTAGAATAGAACACACATCAATAGAACATTTGTGAGAAATGATTTTGAATTCAAGAGAAAAATTTACATGCATAAGGTCAACAGAAATGTTTTTCATTTTATCTTACAAACATTGGCAAAGAACTTGATAAACCTATTACACAAAAACAAATAAGTAAATTTACAACTTTCACTAATAAATGAGGCCAACTTCTAACAAGCACCTTTGTTTGGCCACTTTCTATCACTTGTGCCTATTCTCACAAAATTAAGTGTCCCAGAATAATTGTGAGATTGCACCTGAATTCAGCACAATTTGTAACTCTCAGTACACATAATATTTTTGCACAATAATAATTTTCACCTACAATACATTAAAATCGATCGGTCACCATTTTTTTATTGGCAACACAAATAACATGGTATAGTAGTTACTAACAAGACTTCTTTACCATAACAAAAATGCCTTGCCGAAGGAGAAAACATTCAGTAGTGATTAAGAAAAGTGTAAAATCTACGTATAAAGAACATTTCTACAAAGCATCATGTGTGTATAGAAACAGTAAATTAAGATGAAATGTTGCACAGCAAGATAAAAGTTGAAAAAATCAGAGGTACTAAATGACAGGACTGCAGTGAAATGCTAAATGATGGTCCTCAACAAAATAAAACTATTTTATATCAACAACAACAAAAAGGAAGGCCTATTCAATTAGGTCAATATTGATTTTAGGCCTTTCACAGAAATTAAAAATTCCCTTCCAAAAAATCACTGAAGGAACACATTTAAAAAGGTTTTACAAGAATTACATTCTGCTCACTGATGCGTTATTTTTGAGTTATTCAACTTTGAAGTTATAGGAACTGCGCTCATGAAGTGGCTTTCCCGTGCAAAAGGAGAGGTTGTTCCAACAATGTCGGAGCGGGGGAAAAGTTTTTGTTTTCGCAATATATGGCGTAATTTATTATTTGCCAATCCCGCAGAGCCTGAACCCACTTCTAGGATGTTTTAGTTAATAACACAATAAAGGTTATCACCCAAAAATATTAGCGGGACTCAAATTGTGAAGACTTGAATTGATATGCACTCGACATTAGTTTCAATATGGCAGCAACCGTACAACATTAGCAAAACCGTAGGAGTGAATACCGTTGATTTAATATCATATTTTTATGACGTAATATTTTTGGGTGATAACCTTTATTGTGTTATTAACTGAAACATCCTAGAAGTGGGTTCAGGCTCCACGGGATAGGCAAATAATAAATTATGAAGTACCCAAACGTACTTTAACAGCTGCCGCTCAAGCGCAAACTCACTGGAACTGCTATGGAAAACAAAAATTTCAAAGTTGAATAACTTGAAAATAATGCATCAGCGAGCAGATTGGCATTCATGTAAAATGTTTTTAAATGTGTTCCTTAGGTGATTCTTAAGAAACGGAATTTTTAATTTCCGTGAAAGGCGTAAAATCAATATTGACCTCCATTTCTTGGCTTCTAACCTTGCAATTTCCCCACAGGAAGCATACTTAGGACTTTTTTATTATATAAACTTATTAAAAAAATCCATCAAAAACCCAAGCCCTAAATTTAAAATAGCAAGAACCCTTAAAAAACTTGCACTTGCTTTACAAAATGCCTTAAAAGAAAAAAATTCAGTTATCATGAGTTTGAAATTGTGCTGCACAAAACAATGACACAATAAATTGGCTAAGTATGAATTTATATCTCTATTAATTTCCTGCACAGCATAGGGAAAATAATTGTATAACTACCTGTTACTTATTTAGAGTATAAAACTCATTTTTCTAAGTAAATTGATCTCTACTTTAAAAACATACATACACGTTATTCATTGTTAATCAGCAATAAATCATATTCTACTTATTTCAAAACTGGTAAATGTACTTAAATCAGAGCCCTTTGATCACATTACAACTATACTCTGTAACCTGGTTTTACTTCCACCCAAAAACGTTCAACCATACAGAACTATAGACAAATAAATTTATCAAACAATTTTGTTCAACTTTTACCGAATGCTCAGCAAGAAGAAGGCCTACTTACTAATCAGTCTTGCATAATAATGATACCAGTATGAAGTTAGCAACAAAATTCTTAAATACACAAAACGCAATGTCAAAATACTTAAAGCTACTCAAAACTCAGTATTATAAACTAATTTTATACAAAATAAAGATTTTCTAAACATGTTTCGAAATGACTAGTTTTACTACGGAACTTAGCTAAGTCATCAAATATTGACGACAGACGATGCCCCGCAGCACAATGAGTGGCGGCGACGAGTCATCTCAAAGCATCATGCCAGGTAATACACGTATGTTAACAGTTTAAAACACAAATACAGCACACAGTTACACAGCCAACGTTTACTTTGTTTCATTTTACTATGACAGTATGAATTTTTTTTTAAATTTCGAAGCAACCGCACTTTGTACTAGAGTTCAAGCACCCAACGACCTCTGCTTCTCTTTCGCGCTCCAGCAGTAGCCATACTAAGCTGGTAACCGAATTTTTCGCAAATGACTTTGGAAACACCAGGTTGATAAATCATTATAAGCGTATATATACATACAAATTTTTTCAATCTTACACAAAAATTCATTGAATTCTGGTTATATTTTTCACACGTTCTTTCAACATTCCCAACCAATATTTCAAAGTTTCATGTGTACAGAAATGATCGCAGTAATCACAGTAAAGAAATTAAGTTGGTGAGAAGTAAAGCAGACTGAACGAGGTAATTTCTCCCTAATCTAAGTAGCAATGATAAAATCTCATACGAAGCTGTTGGATGAACGGAAAAATTTAACGACGTTGAAAATTACACCAGGAATAGAAAGTCAACAAATACTTTAGGTTTTAAACAAAATTTACAGCCTTCTCTTTTTTATCTATAGTGCTGACTAATTTTTCAGTATCCAATGGAATTTTTAATTTGACTTAATATTGTATTGACTGTTTTCATCAAAAAACGTTCCTCAGCCAGCGATCAGCAGACGGAAATTTGGCACCACTGCAGCATCGATTGCAAACAGTCTCTTCCTCGCGTTCACGTTGCGAATTTTCGTTTGTTTGAAGAAGTCGCCAGTTGTAGACACGCAATCCCTATGCACCTGGAGTCCAGAACGTCAAAGTGTTCCATTGATATAATTTGATCTGCGAGACCAGAAAAAGTTGAATGCCAGTAGTAGTAGTTGGACTATCCACTAATCTTTAAGCAGGCAGACACGCTAGACTCATGATACAGTGGTTTACTGCTTTCCATAATGAATATTCGTATCATGAACATCACCTGCGCGCATGAGGACAACCTTCATTGCTAACATACATTCGTCTTTGTCACGGATCATGCGATGCGACAATAAATTATGCGAGTCTAAAATTAACTGAACTGCAGAGCTGTTTTGTTTTGCGAGATGCACTAATTACGATACATTTAACTAATATATACGATTCAGCACGTTTTGCAGAAGATCAAAAATGAATCAAAAACTATCCTACGATCTAGAATGGATGGTTAACAGGCGCGATTAGTTAATCGTCAAGAAACAATAGCTTCATCAGCTCCCAATACGCACAGAAAAAATTTATCTTTGTAACGTTAACTTATTTTGCAAACAAATCAATTTGTACATCAGTTTTAGCCAGCAAAAATTATACCGAGAATATAAGT
>JACJUY010011180.1:0-26361 GCA_014220935.1 Platorchestia sp. MABIK
TATCTCAAAATTTATCATTCAGTTCAGAGAAATGAACGAGAACGAAATGGACCGATGACATCTAAAGGTTCATCTTTAACTGCAGACCTCCATCGCATGAAATGAATCATTTGAATCAATAAAGCACGGCGCATGAAGAGTGAATTTTGACGATTCAAAGCAAAGTTGATGATAATAGTTTCAAAAAAATTGATATAAGGGCAGAGAACTAGTAAGCCTTCAACTTATTTTTGATCTGCTATGTAACCTTTCAGAACTGCAGAAAATCGTCAGCCATTGTGTCCCGCCTTTACTTTACTTACTCAAGCCTTTGTATCCTGCCTTTAAATAAAGATATTTCATTTGACACGTACGTGATGTATTTCAATAAAACTTAAATAGATTTCTTCTTTCTTTCTCTGACGTTGTGATTTTTTTCTCCTTTGTAGTTTAGAATCCCCACAATGCGAAAATTTCCGGGCTTTAAATTACCAACCGTGCTCAGGGGCGCTGCAAGAAATACGACGTGAAAACCCTTCAGCAAATTCAAATGTGGTTGGTTATCCGGGATTCATGGACGATTTATACCTGTGCTTTTTTAAGATTAAAACAGAACTGATGAACTGAGGTTGGATTAGCTCATGTTAGGTTGGGAGGGTTAGGTTAGGTTAGCCTGGTTTTGGTTCATTTAAACAGAACTAGGCTTATAAGCATTTGATGCTAAGAGATCCAAATTAAATTCTAAGTTAATCATATTAATAAGTTTTATGAAGGGTTTGGTTAGGGAAAAAAATGCGCTTATTTCTAAGATATTGTTCAATTCCTGGCAAGAAACTTAACAGTTCATGATAAAAATGAACATTGGGTAGGAGGTCCTAAATGGCAGATAACATTAATTTCTACAGTCTTTGAGCTGAACAAAAACTATCCCCTACTTAAGATAAAAATTCAAAAATCCTTGAATGAAATAAAGTACTTCACACTTCCGTCGTTGCAATGTGTCGCTGCAAGAAACTGGCCAGTTGAGGAGAACACCTTAATGCCCATGTTGGCCCAGGCTCTGTTTTGTAAATGCTAGGTAAACATACAGGGTGTTTCAGAACTAAAGGTGAAAAATTTAAATAATTTGAAACAATTTATGTACCACAAGCGATACAGAAGTAGATTGTTTCTTAAGTCTAGTACAATGGTCAAATTTTAGTATAGCTACCTGTGGGCCCGAGTAAGTCAAGTGACTTCAAGGGCATCCTACCATCACGTGATTCTAATGTGTACAATAATGTTTAACCTAATTCACTTAACCTAGTTTCGCATTAGACTGATCAATGAGATAATTAACTCGATATTTGATGCTTCATTTTAGAAAATAGTTTATATGGGTTAGATGTTTACAGTATATTCTAGAAACGATTTAAGAAGAGACTTAAAATCAACGAAAATAACCATGGTAAATTACCCTGTCATGACCCGTCATGGAGAAGACAAGTTTTGACTTGGTTATCTCACACAACTTATATTCTGACAGGAAATGAGATACAAGATTTATTTTCAATACTTTTTAACAATTACACTCACGGATCTCCACAGGGATTGGGTTCCAAGTTTTAGTTCCAACGAAGAGGATACTGTGTTGTGAACGGCATTTGAATAATTAGGAAGCATGAAGTTACTTATATTACGGATTAAATGTTCTTGATGACCAGTTTGTGCAGTCAATAATGTAGTTGTTTGAGGTAATAGTCTCCATCATTGGTCAATATTTGATACATGAAATTACATATGGAGAGTTTGTAGAGATCCGTACGTCTAAGCATTTGTAAATTTTTGAACAAGTCATCTGTGTGAGCATTATATTTTAGTTTTTTTACCTCTATCATGGCTCTTTTTTGTAGAGTAAAAAGTTTGGTGGTTTTATTTTTATCAGTTCAATGTCATGCTTCTATTCCGTATTGTAAGTATGGTGATACGAGCGTTTGGTTAACTATTTGCAAAGCTTCTCCAGGCAGAGAATTTTTCACTTTGTGTAGGATTCCGATGGATTTTCATAGCTTAGTACTAATATGAGCGATGTGCTCTATGGAAGACAGATGTTTATCTATTATGATGCCCAGTAACTTGCATGAGTTGGTTTCTTTGATTTCACCTTCACCAATTTTATTGCGTGGAAGAAATATATTTTTCTTGCATGAGAATGTAATATATTTTGTTTTATCGATGTTATGGCTTAATTTAGTAGCTTTTAGCCACGATGAAACTTTATGGCATTCGTTATTCATACTCTCCGCAATTAGGGCGGGGTTTTGATCTGGAAGGATCGTAAAAGCGTGCTGTCATCGGTAAAAGTTATGAATTTGAAAAATGATGTAGATTTAAAACTATCATTGAAATAAATTAGAAATAGGAGGGGTCCAAGGACAGATCCTTGAGGAACTCGATGGCTAATTGTCGATAGGTCCGATTTTGCATCGTCGATGACATCGTATTGCTTTCGACTTGTTAGGTTAGATCTGAAACAATCATGAGCAACTCCTCGAATGCCATAACAGTGGAGTTTCGAGAGTAATATGTTTTTGTCCACACAATCGAATGCTTTTCGAAAGTCAAGAAAATCGGATAGAACAAGCTTTCCTTCTCTATTTTAGGAAAATGTATTGTAAATGATTTAATATAGCCTGTGTTGTTGATTTTTTAGAGCGAAAACCAAATTGTTTATCATGAAGAAATTATTTTTTATCAAAATAAGAAAGCACATTTTTATACACAATTTTTTCGAATACTTTGTTAAAATTGGTAGCACAAAGAGAGGTCAATAGTTATTTAAGCATGATTTTTCACCATTTTAACAAATAGGGGTTACTCTAGGAACTTTGAGGTAGTTCGGGAAAGAACCTAGGAAGAGAGACTGGTTATTAATTTTGGATATGAGCTCAGCAGAGCTACAATATCGGCAATGGCAGTTATTATTTACTGTAAGTACTTTAGTCAGAAACGTTTGTAATCCACTCGATTTATTTTTCAGGTTGTTTTTGCACACAATTATATCGGAAGAGTTGGCAAGTATAAAGAAAAAAGAGTTTTGTTCACGTATATGATCCATGTACTAAAGGTGATCAGTGGGAAATCTCCAAGAGATTTTTGAAAAGATTAGCAATATCTTTCTTTTCGTTGTATTTTACATTATCTTGAACAATATACTCAATCGGTTTCTTATCGGCATTTTTCGGTTTATGGCAAGAATTAAGCAGGCGCCAAATTTTTTTGATGTCAGTTTTAAATTGAGTTCATTTGTGTGTAAAGTAGTTTTTATGTCCTTAACTGGTTCGTCACATAGTTCCTGAATCTGTTACACATTTCTCTAGATATTCGCCCTTTGTATAATAGGGCTAGGTACGCTTGACGTTTCTTTATATTCATCACGATGTTTTCAGTCATCCAAGGCTTTTGTCGATTTTTCGGTGTAATCGTGCGAGTTACAAATGGACAACACTGATTTTATGCGGTCATTAAAATTTCAGTGAAGCTTAGTATTATTTCGTCAATTGTCGTTGCATTATTGTTTTATTGAGAGATGTGCAATGTAGGCATTAGTTCTTCTAGAACTGTGCGCATTTCTCCCAAATTCGATTCGTTTACGTTACGATGTGAGCAAGTTTCAACCTGGGGCTTGGTGCAAGTGACATTGACATTTTTCTTAAAAAGAAAAATTTGGAAATGGTTTAATTAGTCGGAAGTAAAAAATCAACTGGGTCTGTCATAAAGATTTGTCGAGCAGCGTAGCAGATTCTGAGGTTATCCTTGTAGGCTTTGTGATAAGCGGAAGGAAAGATTTAGCTAAAAAACTTTTAGGAAATTTGAGATTGGTTCACAGCTTTCATGTTTCAGCAGATCGTAATTGAAGTCACCGCAGATTATTAAGTCATTAAAGAAAGACCTATTAAACTGCGAGCTCATTCAGGAAAGAGACAGGACAAGCTGTTGGAGGCCTATACACCGTTCCAAGCATAATCCGCTAACCATTTTCAGTCAGTTCTATGAATAGTGACATTATATGATCCCGATTCATAGTTGCACTTGCTATGAGCCTCGAGTCTATGTGCTAAGATATGGACGTACTGATGCCTCCGCCACGCATATTATTGCGTAGTGAGTGGCGGCTATGATAATTTTTCATTTGAATCATGTCTTTCGTTGAGTCATCTAGCCAGCTTTCGGTGAAGCTAATCAAGTCGAAGTTATACTTCAATTCAGTTAAAGTACATTGTCTCTCTTCCAATTTTGGATAAAGTGGCCTGCAGTTCCAACATAATAGCAAAAAATCATTGCGAGTTGTTCGGATAGTTTCATTGAATTTTGAAATATTAGTATAACTAATATGTCAATAGATGTGAAGCAAAATGAAACAATATGTATAGAAAATCGCAAAATAAAGCGATTTTCATGAGCAACAAAAATTTTAAAATTCCACTGTTTTCGAGTAATTCCAAGTTGAAATTTTTTTAAATATTAAATATTATAAGCGCTCACGCACCGGCTGCCAACGAAGTTAGGTTTTAGGTGATCTAGTTAAAAAGTAAAATTACTGTATTCACTAGAGTTTGTGTCAATAATAACCCAATCATACTATTTTAGACCATTAAAGAATGATTTTTTAAATTTTTTGTAGGAAAAACTATCACAAATGATAAATTTTATAGTTACTACAAGAGGTGTTTAAAGTGCCTACCGTGAACTTCAATGACCTTTTCATATCTGTTGACTGACTGCCGTACAGATGTGAAAGCATTAAGTTTCTCAGTTATTTGTGCTGCATCATCAATTATGCGGGCAACCAGCTCTTGCTCTGAATCCATAGAGGTGGGATACATTAGCTCCTTCATCGCCCCCAAGGAAGAAATCAAGTAGTGTCATGTCTTGTGAGCGAGGAGGTCATGTCACTGGGCCGTCTCTGTCAATCCACCTATTGGGAAACTGCTCATCTAAAACCTCTCGTGATCCAAGGAAAAGTGTGCTGGTACTCCATCATGAAACCACATTCTTCTTCGTGTGTACAGAGGGACATCTTCTAACAATAATGCAGGCAAAACTTCTTGTAAAAAACCCTGTTTGCAGGGCCAGTGAGAGGTGAAGGCATCGAATATGGACCAATTAAATTGTCGTTTACAATTCCTGCCCACACGTTGATGCTGAAGCGATGTTAATGTTGATGAACATGAATGATGTGAGGATTATTGACAGCCGAATGGTGAGAATTGTGGATCTTCCAAATACCACTACGAGTGAAAGATCCTTCAGTGAACTGGACTCTCTTCGAAAAACCCACAGCATTTGTTTCTTTTTGCAAATACCACTGAGCAAATTGCATGCGAGGCTCATGATCTGAAGGGAGCAATCTTTGCACTCATTGAAAATGATATGGGTGTAAGTTTTAACCATGGAGTTCTCGCCATACAGTAATATGACTTGAAATGCCTAAATGTTGAGCGGCATGACGTGTATTAGCACAAGGATTTTGTTCAAAATGTTGAATGATTCGTCCTAGGTGATCGTTGCTGGACGCCCTGTTTCCTGTCTGTTTGTCCTGAAGCTTCCATTTTCACACAATCTTCTGTGTAAGTTGGTGAAGAACCTATGTCCTGTAGGAACCTCACGATTAGGGTAGCGTTCTCTGTACAACTGTAAAGCAAGTAAAGCATTTCCTGCTGCAGCTCCGTACATGAAATGCATGTCAGCAAGTTCTGCATTCGTGAAGCGTTACTGTTAGACGTGCAGTTAACAAATGACCAATAAAATAGCTCTCTTCCCGACTTCACTTAGTATTATGAATTTAATTTTCAGATTCGATACAAACATGCAACTGTTTCATAAACATTTCCCTTGCGATGATTCTCCGTGCAGCTACATTAATCACCTAAAACCTTAGTTCGTTGGCAGCATGTGCGTGAGCGCTTAATATTCAAGATTTAAGAACTTTTCAACTTGGAATTACTCGAAAACAGTGGCGTTTTAATATTTTTGTTACTCATGAAAATCGCTTTATTTTGCAATTTTCTATATTTAGTTTCATTTTTTACCACTAGTCCTGAAACACCCTGTCTATTCTTCTCATACGCAGGGCGTATTTTGGCTTAAAACAAGTACTAAGGAATGAAATGTATATTTAGATAATTAACGCACTTCCCGCCGGGCAGCCTAATTTTTTACAGTTGATTTGTCCGAGGAAATTAAAAAAATTATACATAGGTTACTCATATCTTTATAAAAAAGTTCTTCGGCAGCAAGCTAACTTCAAAAGGTTCAATTTTCTCAGTTGTCTTTCCGTGAGAAAATTAATTAAGGCTTAGAAAACGGACCGTTCATCAGCCATTATTCAGAGAAGGTTGGCACAGACTAATTTCTCTTCACATCATTAAAAATGTCAACACTCAAGTTCGAGTCTAGTTAATATCCGTGTTGTGTAAATTTCAGTCACTACAGTAAAATGCGTGAGAAACCACGAACATCACTCATGAAACAGACAATAAACGGTTCATTTTGTAGAGATACTACACCTTTTTCTCTTCAAATTACTCCAAGTCAAATTCAAATTAATCCAAGTCAAATTCAAATTAATCAAAGTTAAGTTCAAATTAATCCAAGTCAAGTTCAAATTTATCCGAGTCAAATTCAAATTAATCCAACCCTAAGTTGAGTTAAGAATTGACATAACCACACGTTAATTTGAGCGTTTTTCTGTTAAATATGTATCTATTGGATGTGAAGAGCAAGAAAAACGTTTTTTCTTGCTGCAATGAATACATAAAATTTCTGCAATATCGAAACAATGTGTTGTAAAGTGTGGTAGGTATCCAGCATCAGGAGGAAGAGTGTGATTCAGATCTGCCTCTATTACTCATCTATCTTTGAGCGGAGCAACAAATAGAAGTCATTTATTAAAAAATTCGCATTTTACTACACGTTAAAGTTGTTCTACAATTCTACATTAATGGCAATATGCATCCATTCAAATATTTATGTTCAAAGGTAATTTTATATTACACATACACAAAGCAGTATCGAAGATTTATTTACACTCATATAGAGATTCATATGCGTGAAATTCCATTTTATCACATATACATAAAATCATGCATGCAACTGCAAAAGATTACTTTTAACTCAACTTAGGGTGGGATTAATTTGAATTTGACTTGGATTATTTTGAACTAGACTTGGATTAATTTGAAGTGGAAAAGGTGTAGAAACTCTACGTAGGAAACCCGCGAGAAATCAATGCTATGAATGAATAAAATTGGCAGATACACTTACTGTTTGCAATTTAAATGAAATTAAACTTGCAGAGAGCAGGGTTTTAAAAATGTAAAAAAATGACTTAAAATCAAATCGCCTGAGAGTCAAAGAATTGCATTAAAAAAAGGATTCGACTGTCATTTAGGTTAAATAAAGGTATTAATAAGAATGACTTATCCTGGCGTACAGACTTTCAATGAGCAACAAAAAAAATGATATGAGCCTTTTTTTAAATATTAGACTTTTAAATTTTCTAAAAAATTTGAAACTCCCCTGCTGGACATAACGTAATGGTTTTGCATGTAGAAATTTCTTGGACAAAAGGAAAATTAGAATATATCACAACAAAACTCCATTTTGATTTCATGAACCTCCAATAGCGTAATCTTATTATATTTTTAACTCAATATATTATATTTTTAATAGATTATATTTCTGTGTCAGGTTTCCTAAATTTTCGTCTAATTTGATGTAGTAGCAATTCGTGAAATTCTTCGTGAATAAATTTTAATATTTTGCTCTGACTGGCAGTCCATAAAAGTAAACGTTGATTTTAACACATGACTTCACTGGTGATTCGAAATGAGCACTTTATGAGTAACCTTATTTCGCTCAGTTAAACTCTAATACACCTTTTCCTATATGCATATGGATTTAGAAATAAAATCGCAAACATAAATCAACTTTATGTTAAATCACTGAATCTGAAGTACTTCAGTATTTCCTTTATGAAAGGGCGTAATTCAACAGCATCATTTCAGATGCAGTTAAAGAGGATGAAAATTATATCTTAAATTTCACACTACACGTATTTTTAAGTGTAACTAAAATCAAGATGTAGGACAACGTTCAAAACGCTAGCCAGCGTTTCCTGTGAATAAGCAGGGTTTGAAATCAACACTACTTCATGCTTCACGATCGAGCTTTAAAGCTCCAGTTTGGGCTGCACGAGGTTAAGCAAACAACAGAACAACAGCACTTGAATTAACTTGGCGTACAAGCACATCGTCCTAACGGTGCATGTCGGCGAGCAGTCATACGACCCCCTCGCTGTCACCACGCTCGTTTTTTCAGCGTAGCAGAGAAGGGCTTAACAGCGCCCTCTGGTAATTGAGTTTGAGAAACAACTCCGCACGAGCGCTGTCGAGTTGCCCCAACTTAACGAGAAAAGCAACTGAGCAAACTTTGCGAAAGAGTAACGATTTTGCCTGAAAGAAATATCGCCGACCCGGCGCAAAAACAAGAATTCCGGCGTTGCATTCAGCTTTTCTTATTTTATTTTTAAAACACACCCGAGCAGCGTTTCAAGGGCGTTTGCTTCATGTTATTTAAAAGTAAACAATATATTTACCTAACTGTAAAATTCACGAAGGGGTGGCAATCACGTTCTCCAACTGCTCGTTTGATTTCTGAAAAAATCTCAAAAAAATGTGTATAGAAAATCGGCAGAAAAACTGTTTACAATTGATGTGCTTTAATGATTAGTCACTTTACACACATCGAATGTTTGCACTAAATTCAGGAGCAAAGAAAGTGCTAGTACACCTACAGTCATTTTCGTTAAAAAAATCAAATCAGCCCCAGAGACAAAGTATAATGTATCGTCAATGCATCGGAAGCAGGGAACAAAAATGAAATTCACTCCAAACCTTTGTTCTCATAGGTAATCTCTGAAAAAAAATTAAATATTCCTTTACTTGTTCCCTGGAGTGGACACAAATTATGTAGTTTTTTTGTTACACGAAGAGTTTTTCCTTAAAATGAACAGCGTTCCTGAAATTCTTAGATTGCAATTACGGATTGAATTTGTGAACCATCACTCTAAAATCATCTTCAATAATAATACCAATACATTAAATATTATTATTAATTAATTCAATAATATACGGGTATGAAGTGTGATGACGTATAATTGAATAACAATCGCTATTGATCATCGACAAACACAACTCCCCAATTTAATGTAATACTTAGTTAAGTATCGTAATACGTTCAACTGAGTATGTTGGTCTATTACGGTAAAAAGATCCGATTCTACATCCGATACTGAGCAATTCAAAGATTTAATGGCATTGGCATCAAGAAAGCCAGTGCGATGCTACTAATTGTAGATTGACCAGTCGTAATCTTCTTTTTGCTGCAATAAAAGGCGTCTGCTCCCTTACAAGTATAGTTCCTGCAATAAATGTGTATTTTAAGTACATATCTAGTGAACACTTCCAAACGGTTTCCTAAGCATAAATCAGAACAACTCGACAAAATCGAAGCTGAAGAATACAACCATCTTTCTAACGCATTTACTACTGGTATCCTCATTTGATCAAGGCATTCCATTTTTCAATGATATTCAACCAAAAGTTCTGTTCCATAATTGTTTTCAGATCTAAACTCGCTAGCATCAACCTATGTAAACGTGTACCCGTAAATTACTAATACGTTACGTTTCAGTTTAAATCCTTTGGCATTACATTTGTTATCAGTTATCTCCATCATTTGTTTGTAAGCACGTATTAAAAATGCTTATCTTCGAGAGACTGTGACTAGCTCAATCACCACTCTCGATCCTTCAGAAGCAATGTATTCGTACCTCAGCAGGGGCACAGAAATAAATAAAAAATTTCTAGTGCCCTACCGGAGTGCTTAGATTATAAATAAGTGTTTGTTGTGCTTTCACTAACAAAACTGAGTCAACACTGAGCTGAAAAAATTTTACTCGGAAACAAACCTGTCTTGTTTAATATTATTGTATCACGTACATTTCATTTGCATCAGTTTGTTAAAGACTTTTAATACACGCAGCGTCACTATTTGTTACGATATTCATTTTCTTTCGGTTTCCCGATCCGATATTTACATTTTGCATGGTGTCTTCATTTTCTGCTCGAGCACTTACGGCTTGTGGAAACACAGTGCTAATATATTTCCTACACTTGCTCTTGAATGATAGGTTCACGATGAACGGAGGATGGTTTTTTAACACTGTAAATAACCGTTAAAATCTCGTAATATGTTGCCATCTTATTGCGATGATACTGTCAATAATAACCCTAACGGTAAGTGTGTACTACATGGTATGATGTGGTAATGGATGATAAAAGGATTTTGAATTGTGTGACCTTACGCACGAAGTACTTGGTCAGAGCTATACTGAAGCGCTAGCGAACCTATGCTACTACATCTGCTACTCACTAGAAATGTGTGAAATTCACTGGGTTAGAAACTGTGGTCTCACACTGAGGTGAGACCACAATAATATTGCAAAGTCGAAAAGGTTACACAGCTCCGATGCATGAAGTCAACAATTCTGCCAAGTTTAATGCTGAAAAAGGTGACTGTGAAGTGTCCGTTTTTTTTCGGAATGCATTTTGCGTTCATGAATTGCCTTTGCACTCCCATGATTCGGTCTGAAAGAAAGCTGTTCTCGAAAGATTAGAAAGCGGAGAAATTCCAATAAAATAAGGAATCTTAACCAATTTTTCGAAGACTAGCTGCATCTTCAGTTCAGCATGACAAATTGCATGATCTTTGCTACCCCAGCAGAAAATCGGAAAAAACGTGAATTCAAATCTTTCTGATGTTGAAACTAAGTATAAATATGTTCACCTTTTTGAAATAATAAATGTCAACATGTATTATTTCAACGTTAACTTGTGTATGTTTATTTTTTTGAAATAATATAAGTCAACATGTATTATTTCACCGTCTTGACTCGATTTTTCTTACTTTTCAAAGGGTAGTTATGATCATACTCCGTGTTCATAGGAACTGATAAGAGCTGGTCTCAGAAACGTTTTCTCACGTCACTTACGAGTCCTCACTAACAAAGTTAGCTGCCACGGCTTTCATCTAATGCTCAAAAGGTGAGTTTTAAGTTTAATTTCTAGTTTGGATCTTTTCCAGATAAGCCCCGCCACTAATGCAATACATAAGTTCACCCACTTGTAACTTTCGATATAATGCATGCACCTATCGACTTCAAATTACTCTCAAACGAAAGAATGTTAGAATCTTTCTTTTGAGAGTGCATTTTTCGAAAGTTACAAGTGGGTGAACTCACGTGTTGCATCAGTGGCTGGGCTAATCTGGAAACGATCCCTAATTTGTAACAAAAGTTTTATTAGAATTGTTGAATGAGCTCGAATTAATTTCCGATGAAAATCATGTAGAGAAATTCTGATCATTTTCGGAATTTTCGGACTTTTCCAAGACATTGAGACTGCATGTTGACTAAGAAGAACTGAGTAACGGCGACTGATCCCACGATTAAATGCAAAAAGGCCAAGTTGGGAGTTCACATACTGTGCGCAGGCAGCATTTGTATGGAAATTCAATTAAAAAAACTGTAGAAAAAACTGTCAAATACATGAGAGAGTAATTGGTGTTGATCTAGCCCATTATATCCCGTTATTCATATATGATGTCAGTTAATAAAAGTTGACTTTACATTCCATCTGGTGATGTATTTTCAAATCTAACTCTTTAAGCAATTTTCTGGATACGTTTTCACACTTATACGCTAGTTATTTGATAACCTGTCTGTTTTGAAAAAGATGAAAATTAATGTTATCTTTGTTTGTTCATTTTCCTTCATGTGCAACATTTTACACCCTTCTTTTCGTTTTATAAATTATTTACTTGGCTCTTTATTGCAGCTTTTCCCAGTGTGTCCAGTTTTCTAGTCACATTTTTAATAAATTTGTTTTTGGATACAGTGGCTTTTGGAACCTCATCTTACCACTGATCACACATGAGACTACCTCGTATCTTGTTTACTGTTCAATAGAAAGAAATTCTGATTGTTGCATAGTGTTTGTCACCCTAATTTACGGTAGGATTCCGAAAATTATCAAAAAAATTTAAGACTTCGAACTATGGAAAGTGATGGGTTTAGGTTGCTAAAATTCACATGGGATGGCAAGTGTGAATCTAAAAGTTGTCTTGAATAAATGTTAAAATGGCCAGAAATGATCATGGAAAAATAAAATTGACCAAACATTTAATTCGTTCAATTTAGACTACAGTTGATTCATTATCACTTTCTCCAATGTTTTTGCCCTGACAAGTAAAGGACGTATGTCCTGTAATTTGAAACTATTTTGATGCTGTGTGCAACGGTCTAATTATGAAGTGTTTCCATTGGTTGGGGAAATTATTGGTTACTATTGATGTATTAATAATCAAACGAATCAATGGTGATGTGATTGGGAAGCTATCTTTGATATATTGAAGTCGGCAGGCATCATGTAAGACTACCTTTGTGTTTTTCAATGAGTGTAAGACATTTCGTAACTCTGGTAAATCGACAGGACGTGGTCTCCACCTGACACCCAGCCCTTTCAAGTGGAATAGAGTACGAATTTTCAATTGACGGTTGATTTGGATTGGTTTCACATACTTCATTGAAGACTTGAGCCCCTACTTCTGAAAAGAATGTATTGAAATCCGTGGCTGTTGCCAATGACTTTTCAAAAATACTTATGCGGCCTAAATTTTATATTAGGCTCCCTCACTAATGATTTCCTACGTTCGTTTTGGGTTATTTCTTACATTTAATAGTTCGTGGTGAAAGTGAGTTTGTTTTGCTTCTGTGATTTTCTTCCGAATAATCTATTCGTTTTCCTTAAATGTCTTATATAAAGAACTGTTTGATCCTTTGTTTTTGTACTCTCGTAAGTACGTTTTCTTTATTTTACGCCGCTCTTTAATTTCGTCAGCAATCCAAACAGCGCGTTTTGGCTTTTTTTTCTTGATGATGTAAGGTGAGCATTCATGCAGAACAGATGTAAAATTTTCATTGAAGATTGACACTTGTATGTCAACATCGTCAGATTGCGTCATGTTCTGAAATTCGGAGGACCTATTCAGCAGTTTTTCATGAAAACGTTCCGCTGAAAAGTGACTTTTGAAAATGTAAGTCATATGACTAAAATTTCTTCTTTCCTTTGCAATATTAATTTGACATTCTATAGCGTGGTGATCGGAAACAGAGGGTGATATTACTGTACTGAGTATTGCCTTAGGATTATTTCTTATTTCCAGATTGAGGAAAGTTCTTGAGACTCTAGTAATACAAGTCGGTTCTTTGACCATTTGGGAAATGTTTAGTTTGTGCAAAAGTTTGTTGATTTTTGATTTGATTTTTCAATCCATTAAGTAAACGTTAAAATCTCCGAAAACAAAGAATATATTTTTTGTCACTAGAATTTCGTTGAAAATTTTCTCAATGAACTCTAATGTTGGACGTAGGGGGGCCGATGGGTGCCAGTAAAGGCTGCCGATAATGTTGAATTTAAGTTTATTTATTTGCGCTTTTATTTGCTCCCAACCATTTCTGTACCTTCGCGTACTTCTTTTACGAATACATTTCGTTCACGAAAATACAAGATCCACTACCTCGGCTATTTTTAACGCCACAAAATCGGTTGTGGTAGAACACGTAATCGGAAATATTGAAAAACGAACTTTGGATTTGTGAATCAAACTACGTTTTGGAAATGCATAAAATGTATTTATCTTCAGTGACCAACATTACTCTGATGAAATCAGTTTATCATTGAGGTTACGAGCATTGATATGTTTTATTTTGATCTTTTCTTGATTATGGCGCCTATTAGGGGCAGCAAAGTGTTTTTTTTGGATGGGACTGTTTCGTTGATTCATTAATCTTCCCAGTGTTGCCCAGGGTGTCAAGTCTAGCGTCGGATACATTTGAGAGACTTCCATTTAACTGGGCAACAGTTATTTGTCATGAAGATGCTGTGATATCAGTTTGATTTTTGTCTTTCGCATTAAGGGTTCTGTACCGGGTGCCCCAAAAAAAACGATACCCAATTTTCAACGGCTGTAATTCAGAAACTATTAAACTTGCTTAACACTGAAAAGTTACATTTTGTTTCTTAACATTTTTTCCATCTCTGTACAAAATTTCAGAAGAATTGATTAAACCATTTTCTTCAAGCAGTATTTTTAGTGACCGATATTGAAAACCGGTTGCTAAACTTTTATTAACTTCTAGTTTTATGATATTAAAACAATGTTTTTAACAACTTTCAACCGTTCATCAAATGGAAAATGCCACGAAAATAAAACACAATCTAAATGTTTCTCCTATTGTTCGTTTCCTTCGGTGTGTCCGTCGGAGAAACGGAGGACACGCCGAAGGAAACGAACAATAGATTTGACTCCCCGAACCCCGGGCGTTCGATCAAACCCAGATTAAGAACTACTGGCCTAGTGCGATATGGATCAATCTCTTTCTCCTCTTCTTGTTCGTTATTAGTTGAAAAACCATTCGATAAACGGCTCTAACAACTGCAGTTTACCAAACATTATACTTTCGAGCCTAAAAGCGTAGCCCGCAACCGGAAGGGACTTTCAAGTTACGCCCCGATGTCGAGTTGAACAACTTTGGAAATATACCACGTAAACTACAAGTAATCATTCTCAATTCATGAAGCTTTTCAAATACATCAAACTCTTATATATCTAATAGAACATAGCTTCCTCATCCCCGTCATAGCCATCGTTTAATGGTAATCGTATACCATAAGGAAAAGCTTTGTTGTTATTGAACCTAGAACTATGAAATTTGGAATACAAATAGAAAACTCAAAGAGCAAACTTGTTCGTGTCGTACAAAAATTGCGATTTATTCATAGAAAGCGAGATTTGTATGAAGAACAGAATTTAAAGGGGGAGGGAGTTTCAAAATGCACCTCCTCTTGCAATTTTTGAGCTCCAGTGATGATATGGATATCATTGGGTGCGGAAACATTCAGGCATTGTTATAATCTACATGGCAATTTCCTAATTTCCATTTTCGAATTCAAAACCTATTTTTTCCAAAGTATTCACTTGTTTTACGAAAAATGTCAAACATGTGAAGTCAAAACTTCTAATGAAAACGAAGTTCGAATTACGATAAAGATTATTGTTTTACCCGAGTCTTTCGCATCCAATGATACCCATAACATAGTAGTTCAAAAACTGTAGGAGGAGAGGCATTTTGAAATTTCAAAGTCTGGACCTCTCAAAAAAGACAAAATAAAGAAAAGTACACAATCTTATTTTTTGTTCGAATTTATTTGTGGGGACAGTTAGGGCCCATGTAATTATTATACAGTAATAAAGATACAAAAGAGCTCACATAGCAACGTCGAGCCGTGACGTATCAGCAAAGGTGCTGTTTTACATGATGTGATTTTACCCAACGTAAACTTATGTTTTTATTGTATTTACTCCATTGATAAACCAATTCATAAGAATCAAAAGTTCAATTGTCATAAATAAATTCGATTTAGTTTCAAAATAAAGTTTTAAGCTCGAATCAGAAACTTCACAACGGTAATTTCATTTGTATAATAATGAACTAAGCCACGTGCTCTAAATATTGCAATGTTGAATCAGCGCTTTGAAATCAGATATATCTAACATATCCGCCATTAAATCTATCAGTTAATTTATATACATGCACTGCGTGTCTAAATTTAACGAGATAACATTTTCTCAATTATTTCAGAAAACATCTGATAAAATTGCATAGAAATTTCAGGGAATGTTGACAATCGTATTCCGCTATTACAGTTAACAAATAAAAAAAAAACTGGTATTAGTGTATAAGATGGCACTAATTACGAAATCTGATCTACAAGTGTACCAAATTATTAACGAGATTAAGAAAAAAACACAATAAACCAATAATTTTTTTGCTGTCATGATTTTCCTGGATATAAATAACTCACAAACATCAAAAGAAGAAGAAAAATGATGAGAACACAATAACTGCATTTTAAATTTCTTCTTTTATATTATTAGTCTGGGATATGCATTCCTTTCTTAAAAATGACCTAAAAAGTCGCTGGTCTATAGAATTCGATAATGTTGTGATTTCATCAGCGGTTATTTCCTGTGATATCATATCGAGGGCAATCTACAACTCATCCTTGTCCTTGAATTGGCGTCCAGTTGCGTTAAGTAGTCGCTTCATGATGCTCCACAGGTTATTGGGTTCAAATCTGGGGAGTTCGCATGCCACTCCATCTTTTGGAGCCCAGAGAACCCCAGTTGTTGCAGATACTCCTTAGTCTTGTTTGCGGCATATGAGGGAACATTATCCTGCATTATCCTGCATCCCTGCAACAATGGTTCTTCTAAAAGTCAACCTTTGTTTCTTCAGCCATGGCTCAAGGTGCTCATTCAGAAAAGCTACATATGTAAGCATCCGATGTCATTTTCACGGCTTCTGGGATTTTCCATGGACCAACCTAGGTACATCCGATAATCCCAGCCCAATTCATGATCCCACCACCACCCTAGACGCCTCAAACGCTGATGGCGGTCTCGCCCATCTATATGACCCATCCCTTGCTCCAGCCATCCGGAACATCAGGAGTGACACGCACTTCATCCGTAAACAAAACTTTGGAAAAGTCAGTCTTCAAGTAGTCCGCCCACTTCAATCGATTTTGTACATGATGTTGCTTCAATGGCGGCTTAGTCACAGGCCATTCTTGCTCCATTCCCCACCGATGCTGGGGTGGGAAATGGAGAGTTGGCTCACTAAAAAGTGGAGAATTGGAGAAAAAAGGTTAAAGAACCACTGCTCTAGGGTTACTACTACTTCCCTTTGCCTAATTCAATTATAACTATGTAGTAGCTCCAAGAGCAAGCTCTCTGTTGGCTCATAAATTTGTTCACTTTCAATCGTTTTCGTAGCGCGTCACAAAGAAAGAAATCAAATCGATGAGGAAATGTTCAATGTTTTTCATAAGTCTTCCCCTATTGACATGCGCTAATTTTTAATTATTTTAAATAAATCTTTTGACAGCAAGGTGAACTGGTTCTATGAAATGAAAAAAGAATTCAGATCTGTTTTTCGTTTTTGTAACTTACTCATCCCACTTAAAGTCTTAAACTCTTTGTAAATACTTCAGCCTCTTCATCGATATCAATTGGGACATTCAGGCTGTTAATATAATTGAAACAAAATTTTCCTTTAATTGCATAGAAATAACAAATTTTGGGGTTATAGCCAATGTTTTTCAATCCATGTAGATTATCACAGCGATATAAGTGTTGACTGTCAGAAAATATCTAATAACTTTTTCACCATTGATGCTTAATTTAGATGCTCCCACAATCTGAACACTTTACATACGATGCACAGCTGACACCGAATTTCTACTTCTTATTTTTATTTCTTTAATCTTTGTTTCAATTTTTATCTTTCTCATGAAAAACAATATCTTGCAAGCCTGCTGCGCTCGGGCTAAAATTATTACTTTGTTTGGAGAATTTTCAATCTAAAACTGATTTTTCCTCTATTTCATGAACTCCGAGGTGTATTTATAGTAACTCCAGTAGGTCGTGTGCTTATTACATCAGGATGCACTTCACAGAGCACCAACAACTTTTCTGCTTCAAAGTTCTAAGCTCTCCGTTTAGGCTTCGTGCAGTATATAATATGGTTTAAGAACTTGAAAAAGTTTATTTCAACTAACCTTCAACCAATTTAATTTTAATTCTAGAAAAATTCTCGAATAAATGGTGCTCTTGAAAGATTCGTCGTCCTAAGGAAACAATGTCAGTGCGTCTCAATCATGGCGAGGGTCGTATACGCGCCATGCAATCGCTCTGGGAGTGATGTAAGCATAAGCTAGCTCTCGCATTTCTTTCTTCAATATAACAACTCGACGGCGGAGGTTTTTCTCAACTCTAGCCTAACCCTTCAGTTTAAGTCGAATGTTTCAAGCTATTTTATCCCAAACTCAGTTTATATGATTACCGCGAGCTGGAATAAAAAACCTGCAAGTTTAGTCACGAAACAAAATGTTTCCCTGAAAATTTTTAACCCTTTATAGGCTTTTTGGTCCCCTTACAAAAATATCCTCAATATACTGTTTTTCTTGTTAAATTTGTTCCCTAATGTGTTCTTTGAAGTTTACTGCCGAGAGGCAGTTCTCTTCTCGATCATGCAGATATCGGTGACTACCTGATGCCAATGTCAGTTCAGTGATGGTGGCTGTAATAACGGCAGTATGAGTACAAAAAGGCCGACGTTAAAGCGTTAATTTATATTCGCACCGAAAACATCCCCTGAACTCTTATCAAGCATTTTTATTTCATAACTTTTTGCCTAGTGGATATGAGTGTATTGCTAGTTTGTACAGTCCAAACGTCCTTTTGTCTGTCACCGTACTTTTGCAAGTCACGAAAATTGCTTTTGAATTGTAATTTATTCAAAAGCAAAAACCTTTGAATTATGAAACAGCACAATAACGTATCAAAAAAGGACGGTAACGTCGTGTACGTATTTCTATGTTTTTTGTTTCAAATTTATTCAGCCATTTTTAAATATCTGTTTCGACAGCTTCTAAAGTGCAATACAGACTGAAACTTGAAATTTGGGAGAATGATCGAAATATCAACACCTACATAAGCTTAGTTCGTTAATTTCTAAGCATTTCAAGCAATTTAGTAACCACAAATGATACATTAAAACGATTGTTTCTTGTAACCTGTTACTTTAATATTTCATAACCAGTTACTTTGATGGTTATTTGCAGGCCCGAGTGAGTTCAGCGATTCAAGAACTTCTATGTTCAACCTAGTACACTTGACACAGTCACACACTACACTGATCAACTAACGCATCTACACGTAATTCGATACTCAAAGTACATAGCAACGATATTTTAAATGAGCCAAATGAGAACCGTACTTTCTGTCAATTTCGTTTCATCTACTGTATATAATGTTCTGCGTGTTACTTCCTTAGTTCTTTACTAAGTTTGTCCGTCCGTTGCGCTTTCGTTCGAGTTTGCAGTATAATGGATACCGAATTTCTCAGTGTAACATTAAAAGATAGCCTTTACATGCATTGATATGTTTGACATTTTATCAAGATAGGTTCGGTTAGGATAGGTTAGCATAGGTTAGGTTAGGATAGGTTAGGAAAAGTTAGGATAGGTTAGGATAGGTTAGGATAGGTTAGGATAAGTTAGGTTAGGATAGGTTAGGTTAGGTAATGTTGACGTAATTTGTTCACGGGTCAACCTTTCTTAACGATATTGTCCATGGAATTTCCACGGGTCCTACCAGTAATACATAGATCATTCTATCAATCCAAATCGTCTAGCAAAAACGATTTTATTCTATTATCAATGTAATTTCATCAATAATTAAATCGAGAAAGGCGATTGAAGATTCGTTTGCACCTATGTATATTTTTTCATGAATTTCAACAGTTTTCGAATTGTAACTTTTAGTTTCAATGAAGTAAAAGCTGTGTTAAGATGATGATTTTGAATAATAATAAAGCATGAATTTATTTCTAGATAGGGTCAGTTGCTATTGATGGCCATTTTTAGCAGAAAATACCTAAAGATCTTTGTCGCCATCATTATTGAAGATCCTTAATAAAAAAAATTCGATTTTGTGACAAATCCAACTTTTTTGCAAGAAATGGGTTTTGTTTTATGATAATTGAATTTTTATTCAGCAAAAATAAATATTTTAAAGCAATTTATACATAATTTTGAGAACATAAATTGATTATAATAATTGAAATAAATTTTTGCTCTTTCTCTTGCCTTTTTGTTTGTAACCAAAACGACTACACAATTCAAGAACTTGCTGTATTTGACCCATAATATTCCTATACCCACTCTGTGTGACGCACTCTATTCCAATCTCTACAGCGCATGACCTGGAATGTTCTAGTACCCACAGTGCACCCCCGCAATATTCGAATGGCATTATCACTCATAAATTATTGTAAAATACACTTGCTAATTTATGAACAAGAACTTATTTTTTGAAAACAAGAGACAAATAAGTTACTAGAATACACAATGCCACGGCAATATTCTTCAATTTTCAATTCAATGTTTTTCAATGCCATGGCAAATATTTCAATCGGCAACGGTATAAAGAAGAAAATTAAGAAAAGAAAGAAAAACCATTTATTTGCAAAAAATTTCACACATAAAAATATAATGCATTACAACACATTGTTTTTTGAAAAATGTTTAATATAAAGGTCCTTAATTAATAAACAAATCATACGAAGCGTATTTAGCTGTGTCCGGGGTTACAGGGGATTCGGGATATATTTGACAGAATAACATTTGATTTTTATCAGATTTTTCAAATTTATTCATAGCAACAAGGCTTGAGTTTGAAGTTTAAAACCCTCCTGCATTTATTTACACGTTGGCAGCAGGAATGGATGACGGAGCCCCCTGAATCATGGAAGAGAATAACTTGTATCATGATGATTCACGCCGACTATCAAAATAAGAAGATTATGGTTGCTGCTCAATGCTCCCTGAACACTGTAAAAACAATCCGGCAATAACTCGAGAATTTCAATGGAGACTACTAGGCTACAAGGAGACTAAATTCCCCCAAGCTGTCATAAATATACAGTTTTCGGATGCGCATCCTCAGAGGATGATGTGATGCACACAAATCTCAATGTTTGGCCTCCAAACTCCCCTGATCTTAACTCGATGGATTATTATGTAAGGGGCGCTGTCGAGAAAGATACCAATTGCACTGTCAGTACTACAAGAGACCAGTTAATCGATGGAATTAAAATGGTTTTGAGAGTCTTTCAAGGGAGAGTGTAAAATCAGCTTGCTCCAGGTTCCGGGCCCGGATTGAGGCTGCATTACACGCTAATGGCTGTTATTTTAAGTAAAACTTTTCGACAATAGTCTTATTTTCTTTCGTATTTAATTTCTTTTAAATCAATTAAAATTGATAGATACCAAGTGCTTTTTCATTTTTCCTGCTAAACTGTCAAATTTATCCCGAACAACCTGTAATTTTGTTTCGGAGCGGAATAATAAATATCTCATAGGAAATTTTATCCACAGAGAAATGCTGACAAGTTATAAATAATTTGAATACCAATAGAGATTTTGGAATTCCTCGTTAAAAGAAGAAACGAAAAGAAGAATATACAGAAAACGCTTTACCGAAACAGACTGAAAACACCGTCTAAATGATTATGAAAGTGAGAAATGGTTAGGCAAAAGTATTTTATAAAAAACATAGCACAACACACATACGTGAATGTATACACATATATCTGCACAAAAACAGATACACATACATGCACATGTGTATTTGTGTACACATGTAAATGGAAAATGAACATCAGGAAAAAATAATAAAAATAAATACAACCTTCACCGTGCTACATCGAAGTGACGGCTGTATTCCTCTGTGTAATCAAAAGAAATAAATAATTATGGAAAAAAGCAACAAAGACATAGAGAAACTTTAAAATGAATTAGTTTCTAACTTTCTAACAGAATTTTGAGGGAAATCAAGTTACAGTCTAGGAACAACAACAAAAAACAACACAGGTTTCCCACAAGCTCCAGTTCAGAACATGAGCTAGTTTATACCGTTGCCGATGAGCAAATTGCCATGGCATTGAAGAATATTGAATTGAAAACTGAAGAATATTGCCTTAGCATTGCGTGTTCCAGTAACTTATAGTAACTTAGCAAGTGTACTTGCAGTTTTGTTTGTTCATGTTCACTCCTAAACTTCGCTTTGTAAAAAGTAGCCAGCCTGGGGTTTGTTTCTTTTTTTACTCTTTATTTAGTAAATAATTTTGTACTTAATAATCGAGCTCTCCTCTGTAACAAAGTAAATGTCATCTAGATAAATTAAAATCATTTTAAAAGTAAGCTAAAGACATTTTGTGTATATTGAAATTAGGTTTTAGAAATAAAAATGTAAAAGTTATTTTGACAGCACGTACTTTCCTACTTCAACGATGCAGTAACATATGAGCTAATTTGGCAAACAGCTCTTACATGCGTAACTCGATAGTGACTTTTACCCAACGAAAGCTTCATCACAGTGTACGTTAATATCAGCATTCATTGCATCAGGTGATTGAGGTACTTTCCATTGCACTTTCTATTACACAAAACATTCTTCATCAAGTTAGCTCTACACACGTAAAACACTATTCCATTGAGCAAGTTCATTGTCATTGCTGTGATTTTTCTAGTGATTTCTGTATTGTAACCTTTGAGCTCCTATGTAACCTTTGAGTACCAGAACCTTTGGTATTGTAACCTTTGAGCACCAGAGCTATGAAGCTAACTTCGTAGCTCTGTTTCTTGAGGTGAACTGAAAGTTAAAGAATTTTTTATCAGGTTAGCTCCGTGTGTCGGAGTACTGCGTCATCAAGTGAGCTGTGCCGATTGCACTGCCCGTCAATTGAGAACTCTGCATATTGTAATACTCCGTAAAGTGAGCATTGCGCTCATCACGGCTCCATCGTCCCCTTGCTGCAGTATCATTCTCGTGTGCTCCTCCTGGCACCAACGAACTGCATATTTCAGTGAAGAAGCCAACTGTCCTCCCAGCCGCGCCTCGGAACTTCTCAAAAGTCTCCCATAATTATGCGCTAAAAAATTTGTCGTTGATAAAGAGGGCCAATCCTTGTTGAAGGTTCCGTCTTTATCTGTTGATAATTTATTAGGAAAGTTCTGGACAGTTATGAGCAGCGGTTATTTGCATAATATTACCGATATTGGGCCCGGAAGCCCCGTAAAGAGGAAGTTGTTGCTATAAGGCGGGTATCGAGCGTCTCGTAAATTTGACCGATCAATATCCGTTGAAAAGAACTTTGCTTCGATAAATTCACACTCTTCGTGTCTAAGCGATGGGCTTGGCATGCGAGCGCAATCTCCAAATCATTTAAGGATAAATTCGTCCTGTGACTGCATATATTATTGCAGGATCCTATAGTAACCTGTTATTTACTATTAGTTGAACCAATTACGTAGAAGATAAATTCTTTCAGAAACTAAAGTTGGAAGAAAAAACAAGGTGTGTCGAGCGAACTGCAACATTAGTCTGCTAATTATGGATACAATTTTCAACTCTTCATCTGGCGAACAGCCCAACGGTTAAGCATTTCAAGGCAATGAACAACAGATTCGTTTTTATATCACGGAGGTTGGCAATGATGTTGAACGCAGAATTCCAGTGGAGGCTTCTCTTGTTGGCTCTCTTACGGTGAGAAAATTTCCCCTTTGTTACGGAAAGTAAAAGGGCCAAATACTGAGCTACAATCAAAAGCAGTAAATCTTAGCTATTTCATAGTTCCTCCTGTGAGAAAAGGCCGATAGCAAAACATCATATGTGCTACAAATAATAAAACATTCTACAGTGTTAACATATTTTTTCAAGCACTGCTTCAGTATAACATTTGGAATCAGTAAAAGACAGTGCGATCTCAATATTTGCTCTAGTATTGTTGTTTATGATGCTTATATACGATCTGGCTTTTTTCAGTCAAAATATGCTTTAGCACCACAGCTCCTGATATCAATTCATGCTTAGTCGCTTCTGCTGGTCATCCAGGACACCCCAATTATGTATGACACCATCAAAATGCTATGGACGAAATTGAGCTGCGCACACAAGCGAGACACTAAGTGTGTCTCTAAAGTGTATGCTTCTGCAGAACACAAATGGTGTCGAAAGGTGCTTCTGAAGGACGTTCAATGCGACCAATTTGTTTTGATGTGAAATATGCAAGTATAAAGAAGGCAAAAAATTCAAAGTTCTGAACAAACTCATGTGCTAGCTCATATTGCGCACATGTTTCAAATGAGCTATTGTTATTGAAGCCTATTGTTGGTAAAATAAAATTTCAGTTCTTCGAAACTGAATTTTTCAGAGCACATAGTCGTTCACGCATGGCATTCACTGCAGTGAAATTCATTCGTTTCATATTTTGTGACTCCTATCTATTTTTCAGGTACATATTTTTTCTTCACCTGTAATTGACAGATTTTCGGAGTAGGATTTGGTTCCATGGGTAGTTGAAGGCGTTTGGATTACTTAGATGTAGCTGTTAATATCATAAAATTACAAATACTAAGTAAGCCAAGATTTAAGCAACAATAACTCCTGCACATTAAACCGACAGCGCGTTAACTGAATCGCTCATTCACGCATCTGCAACGCACAAATTTCATCTACGAGCCAATGAAACACTCGAAAATAGAGCAAAATTGAAATTAGACACGAACTGCGAGCGCGTATTGAAAGAGGCTGGAGAACTCTCGAAGAAGCCCTAAAAAATAAACAGCCTTTCTTGCCAAGAAAACATTTCCTGTTTGGGTAGCGAGATGTTTTTCATGCGCTCATCGGAAACTCGGTCAAAGTAAGCAGCCTTCGAGCACAACAATAATTGATCGAAGCGAGTGGGAAGAAAGTTTGCTGTGAAACTCGGCTCTCGATCTTTCTGTGAATGTCACAGGTCATTTACGTCCCAAGCCATCGGATCAGATGGCGTACGGCTTCTCTGAAGCCTCGTGCTAGCTAAACGCAAATTCAGTCTGTTGTGTCGTGATATCATCCGCTAAGGCAGCTGAAAACTTTATTTTGGGGTAAAATTAAATTAATATCTGCCAGATGCATGTCAACGACGTCAGATATCAAATAAGAAATTAGTGTCCCTAACAAAATTATGGAATGAAGGTGTTGAAGAAACACAGAAACATTGGTTTCAGCTAATTTCAGTGTGAAATACCATCATTCACGTTAGATGTCCTCATCTTCAGAGCATGATTAGTGAAAATATCACATCATGCTAGCTAGCACATAGAATACTCATTCAAAGTATAAGGAGAATCATCTATGGGATCATATCTCCACCACTCGCAGTGTAAACTCGTCTGTCTGAAAGCGACAGAAACGGTAAACATAATGTACGATGTAGACGTTGAACTGTTGTCCAACTTCCACGCAAGTGGTCGGACATGAACGCTTCCCTCATTCTTCCTGCTGAAAGTCAGAATGAAATTAAAGAAATTTTTAAATGTGTAAAGTAATGAATCATTTTGCGAATGTTGTTCTTTGCAAAACGTGCATCATGATTTGCTGTGCCAATTTGAATAAATCAGAAATAATCAGCACTTGATCTGCACTTGCGTGAATTCGTTGCGCAAACAAACTCATTTTCCAACGACCTCTGGTGGCTCAAAGGAGGGTGGTCTTCGAAATTAAAAAAAAATTCGTTCGTAAGCTTGATGATTAACTAATGTTAGATTTAACTCGGACTAAAGACGCAAGTAGGCTGAATTTCGGATAATCCTAACTTCATTTAACGAGATTAGTTATTGAAAAACTGTTTCTAAATATCGTCATTTGTTTCAAATCACACAACTAAGAGACGTAGGTTACATAAAATTAATTTAGATGCTTTCGAAGAACAATTGAAAGTTTATTTCAGACCTAATTGTTATCATAACACAGAACATTTTTTTTAATATCACGGAAATGAACACACACAGTTTGAGCTTCAACCGTTACATCAAAACTAAATAGATTACAGGAGCCGCCAAAAAATATGAGGCTTTCGATGTTTGGTAGTAGGTGGAAATGATTTAATTAGGTTGGTTAATGAAATGAGAACAAAATTAGATACTGTGACCAACATAGTCTCGCTGCATGTGCCGCATCCAGGCCGCGAGAGGAGCATATAATTATAATTAGATTCATTAAAAGTTTAAAACGATTAAATCATTCTTTAGGACAATTTTCTTTTGGAAGAAGTACTAAATATTTTACTACTGGCAAGAGCGTTTTAGAAGAGCAAATATCATTACGATTAAATCATTCTTCAGGACAATTTTCTTTTGGAAGAAGTACTAAATATTTTACTACTGGCAAGAGCGTTTTAGAACAGCAAATATCATTACAAATCCAGTAGCCATTATAGTTACGAGTGCACACGACCCGTCAAAAATGTATATTAATGTAAGACAAATCACATGACAAGAGGTCCAATTTCCTAACAATTCACGAGATTTTCATTCCAACTCTGAATCTGCTGGGTTAATTCACCGAAAATTTTGTGGAGTTGATGAAGTTTGTATCACAGATACGCTCATCGCCCACTTTCGGCTGGTGGGTGCGACAAACGTACAGGCAGATAGGACGGACGCGGCTTTTATTGTAGTACTACCCAATTGAAAATCAAAGACGTATCGCCGATGTGTTATGGCCGAGCAAGGGAGAACCTAAGGGACGTATCATCGGTAAATCGCC